>PRKT01000677.1:59971-104399 GCA_003671525.1 Saccostrea glomerata
TGATCCTCAGTACTATGCCTTATTAAATGGGTAAGCCACACAAGGAGAATTGACAATGACGTGATTTCTATATATAGATTTGTTGACGGGAAGGGAAAACTGGTTCTCGCACAAAAGAACAAGCTTACAAGTGGTCAACGCTAATTTTATGTTAATTTTTTAGTCTGTAATTGGATTTATTAAATTAATTCCTGTCAAACTTTAATGATAAGCTGCTTTTAAATGAATGATAATTATTGCTGATAATTCCGTATTGTGTTAAGAAAATATAGTTCAAGGAAAGTATTTGAATTTAAGTAAATTGTAAACACCCAGAACCACAAAGACCGCTAGAATGAAATTTCACGAAAAATCGCCTTGGATGCTCTCGCAGACGTTATGCTTTCCATATATATACTGCGGCCAAAAGAAACTGCACACTTTACTGTGGAGTTTGCTGAATACGTCATTTGGGAACTTCAGGTGTAATAATCCATATATTCATTGCATTAAAATATCTCCCTTTCTGTTTTATTTCTTTGACATTATTGATACCAAAGAGATGACATTTCAGGCTTTCTGGAAAGCCAAACTTGTTATTATTATTATTATTATTATTATTATTATGCACAGGAGAACCAGGGCTGTCGCTGATGCGCAAGGGAGATTATAAGAATATTTATTTAAATTTCTGTGGGGTATCGATATATCAATTTCAATAACTCATGAATTATCAGTCAAAGTCACACAAGATTTTGGTAATTTGTTGATTAAAAATGATTTAGAATTTTTGATAACAAATCTGGAAACAAAGTCGAAAAAATAGTTTTAATATAATTCAAAAGTTTACTATGCGCTTCTTTTTCCTATCAGTATATATCGACTTCATAGAAAAGTATATGGAATGAGTACAAAGTCGATCCTTTTCATTAAAGTCGATATTTATCCATGGATTGTCTATATCAAAGAGCTACAATTACTGTATGGTTTTAGAAACAAAATAGGCAAGCAATTTAAAAAAAACTTTTGATTTGAAGACTTTCCACTATTACAAAAAAAGTTTTGACTTTTTATATTACCGGGATTTTTTTTCTCATTAGATCAATTCGTTGTCTTGAAATATGATTTGCATGAGATATCATAAGATTCTTCATAAAATCATTTATTGTTAATTTCGGCTATTTTATGTAATAACTCAAATGGCAAAATTTTAGCGCCGCCAGACACACTTATCAGCTTAAATCTTACATAGGGAAATTGAATAATTGACATATAATTAGTTTTCTCTTCCTCATTACTGATATTTCATATCATTTAACCTCGGTCCTAATATAAAGCAAACTGGAGTATGGTTTTATGAAATATAAATTACGCTGTACATGCTGTATAATTATACCTAATTATAGACTGTTCTACTTGCTAAGGTCTTAATTGTTCAATATGTGTAATGCTGCATTTTGTGGAAAAACAAAGCAGACTTACCGTACTCGTGATAATGTGTGCAATAGTTGGAAATAATAAAATGAAGTAGATCTACCTGAAAGTAAATTTATGATAGGTGCTGGGAAATATTTTCCTATTACATCCACTCAATCAATCTTTTATTTACGGTTAGAAAACGACGAAACTATAAAACTTTCATTTACAAGTGAAACTTTACAAATCTCGGTAATGCGAATGCAATTCACTAAAAAAAATTATCATATTTGTTTCTAATGAGACGACACTAATAAAACAAGAATAGATATGGGTTACCCCATATCCAAAGATATTCGACTGTTAGATTTAATATGTTTAACAGTGTTTATAATGACGTTAATAAAAAAAAAACTGCACTGTCTAATTATGGAACTGTTGTAAATTTCGTGATTCCATAGCATTACGGTCACCCAGTCTCCTAACAAACAGTACACATAGGCCTACACGTACCTGTGTCCGCAAGACCAATTTTAGCCTTGGTCTACACACGTGCAATGGAGCTGTCACACGCATCCAGCGAGCTCGGAGAAACACGTTTTGTTTTGCCGGGAAGTTACGGTGTCAGACAAAACTGTTCTTTTCTTAATTAGATCATATAAATACGAATTCTGATTAATAAAAATTATACAATCCCTGTTGAACTATATATAGTTTGTTCTAACATTTTCATCTGCAACAACTTGTGTTTAAAATGGCCGGGTTGGGAAAATCAGGTCCGGGTCGGAAAATTCTAAACTGAAAACATGGAAAACCTTTTTTGTTTTGAAAATAACTGAAATATACTAATGTATTTGTCGCAGAAATTACTTGCATTATTCAAGTTCTATATATAATGGTATATGCTGAACTTCAACACGAACCCGAATCTCCAACCCAGTTCTCGTTTTGCCACACATACCCTACAGTTTACAAAGTGTACACACGAGCAGGCCAGGGATTGGAAATTCCGTCATTTAATAATACACATACACAGAATGATTAATTTTTTCTTTAAGAACAAATTGTATGATAATTAACGGGCTATAAACATGTACTTAATACAATTGTTGATATAGTATTATCAATTCATCGGTGAAAAGATATGAATCGAAGAATGACCTAATTATTCTCTGTTATCAAACATGTAAAAAAAAAGGCTGAGGAGGGAGCGAGCGTAGGAATATTGATATTTTTTATTTGCATTTCGGGGGGAAAGTGACTTTCTAATGATATTTTGACGTTATTTTTGATTTCTTTAACGTATGACATACACAACTAAATACTCTTATCATGAACAATAATGTTGTATCTACTTATCATGATGGAATTATTTTGGTCGGACCAATATGTGTGAGCTGCCGCTGAATACAGTTATATATCTTGCAAAGATAGTATGCATTGATCGAATATATGATAACACAAGCTATCTTGTTTACAAAGTCTCAGTGTTACTTCTCCTGTTAGATATGGTCATCAAAACACATTGCCTTAGAAATCGAATATTAGAAACAATAAAGGGCTAATAATTTTTACCATATGAGCACGACACGTTGCAAACACAATCACAGAATAAGCTGAGTTCCCTTGTAGATTCTCTCCTATATGATATATTTGACCATACAGGTCCTTCTACTGCGATGGCCGATATCAGCCTGTCTAAAATAAAATTATACGACCTATAATTTTGTCTTTTGTACATGTACATTACTTGAATTTGTACCTGCACAAAAGAAAAAAAGTTAATACGGCCTATAATTTTGTCTTTTGTACATGTACATTTCTTGAAATTTTACATGAACAAAATAAAAAAAGTTCTTTCGCGAAAAGACAAAATGTACATGTACAATTCTTAAAAGTTGACAAAAAATATCTATAGCGGTGTATATGAAAAATTTTGTCACTATATAATTACAATTACAAGTATAATTCTTTTATTTAAAATTATAGTTAGCTTTCATCTGACTCTTGCACTTGACTTCTGATACCCATCAAACAGTAAAACAAGACGAGCAAATAATTTAAGCTCGCATCTTAGAGAATATTAATTCTCCTTGATATTGTCTTATTCATTGATATATTCAAACATACAGCTTTTTATTCACAAAGCGTAATTAGTGGAACAGAAACAATACATGTCCACTACAATTATCATTGCATGAAACACCATGCTAGAGATCTTATATTAACTTAATTTGGGTTGGACCTCTGACGAGTGGCAGACCCTGGAACATTCCTAAAATGAGCCCGAAACACCGTTTCAGGTGTCAGGTCCTCTTCCGTCGGCACACGTGGTGCCGGGTGGCAACTATATCTTACAAGCTGGTATTGGAGAAAGATAACTTGGTCATCTCCTTTTCCTAAACTCCGATTCGGTATTTGTGACCTACCATTATATGTAATTAATTAAATAAAAATCATTGCTTTTGCAAAAATTTACATGATAAGTTAAAGTAGATTACAATACTGCATCCAAAATATTAACATCTTTGTCTTTTGGGCGTCCGAGTGACTGTAAAAATTGCTGCCTTTACGTGTAACAGATAAAAGTTCAGAAACATACTTTAATTGATATTTCCCATGTGTCCTTTACGAAGGAACCATTATCTTTTATTTATTGCGTTCAGGTTATCAAACGTCAAGTAGAAGTATGCTAATTATAATTTAAATGAAAGAATTGTAATTGTAATTGTTATTATAGTGACAAAATCTTATATATATATATATACCGCTATAGATTTTTTGTCAACGTTTAAGAATTGTACATGTACAAATTTCAAGAAATGTACATGTACAAAAGACAAAATTATTGGCCGTATTAACTTTTTTTCTTTTGTACAGGTACAAATTTCAAGAAATGTACATGTACAAAAGACAAATTTATAGGTCGTGTAATTTTATTTTAGACAGGCTAATATCGGCCTATTCTACAAATATTCTTTCATTTGTTTGTAAATCATGATGATAATAAATTAAGCCTCGTACCATTGAATGAACTATATGTATTAAGATTTTCTCTTTTCACAATCATTCAGAGGTAGCTGCAATCCAAAATTCAAATGTAATTATGGTGTTTCATTAGGTCAAGCTTCTTAGTGATCAGCAATACCATAAAAGTGGGTTTTAGATAATCTTAACGTCAAAAGGAAAAGTAAAAATTTTGTAAGCAACATATAAATGGCAGTGAGATCAGATCAGTTAACTTGAAAAACTTAACTTGTATTAAGTAGCAAGGTCAAAAGAAGATAGAGAACAAAACATTTTCGAATTCTTCTTAAATTTAATTCTCCCGCTGCAAATATTTCCAGTACGACAGGATAGTTTATTCAACGTTCATAAAATTGTATTAAAAAAGAAAAAAAATAAGAAAGAAAAGAAAAACCCGATTTATGACATTTATTTTCTTTTATCTTATATAGTTTTATGATAATTAATATTCATATAAAAATTACCCCTTTGGAGGGATAGGAATTCCCTCAACCCTGGGGATGCACCATTGGACTAAAAAGAAATTTGTTATTAGAAAGAGAGGTATATTTCAACTTTTAAAAAGATTCAGTGTTATCTTAGGAGTCCAAGGTTGCCCATTTTTGTTTGAAACACATTTTAGATAAATTGTCCGTAGTTTATATTGTTGTCAATCAAACTTTCACAATTAATTGCTAGAAGCCAGCTCGTACGGCCCATATTCTTTTCCCCGAATAGCACGGTCAGTTTCATCTACTGGCATAAGGTCAAACCTCCTATGTGATGAGTGACGTAAAAGAGAATTATCATAATCATTTCTCCACGAGTCTTCATACTGTCCTTGAGTTGAACTCATATGCATTTGTACATTTTCATTACCTAAATAAATATTATTGTCGTTTGTTCCTTGTATTCTAGCAACATTTCCCTCCGCTTCATACGTATAGCCATAGGGATTGGCATCTTCCTCAGATCCGTGTTGATTACATGAACGTATAGGGCCATAGTTCACCCTCAGTGTTAATGTACTATAACAAGGGTCGTCACAGGAGCCATAGAGTGGATCCCCAGAGGTATCTTCTCTGCTTACAGGGTTGTTTTCTCTGTCTCCTTCTTGGGTTATATATAACGCATTATGAACACCATCTTTGAAAATAAAAGAAATGAAATATCGTTTTGGAATATCAAGTAGCAAGTTCCTTTTTAAAAATTTCAGCGTTTTGTTTCTAATTAATTTAATTAGGTCAATCTGAATGATACCTCTAGTTGATAGCAATTTATTTAAGAATTTTTTAATCTCAATTCAAAATTTATTTTTTAATTATAATATGATTTTAATTATAATATAATTTTTGTTATGTGCTTAATTAACTCCATTGAAAACTATTATATTTTTATCATGTTTTTATACCTGTTCATATGAACAATTTTCACTACCATTAATGTAGTGTACTTTATGATACAGTAGGTTTTAAATAAACAACTTGCCTTTATTTCTTTCATTATGTTATAATTTGTTTTCGTGAATAGTAGAATGTACAATGGGCTTTCTTTGGCGATTTACTGATACTGTTTCTCTTCAGCACTCAACTACCTAATCGCATTTTACTTATATATTTCTTTTCTATTTGAAGATATTGATTTTAATATTTGTCTCAAAATATGAAAATAATTATCTGAATTCTTTCTTTGTATAAAAACACGTACGTCATTATATTACTCCGATTAGATAAATGATTACATTGTGATATTTATAATTCAACACAGGAAACAAAATGAAATAGATTTTTTGAAAAAAAAACTTAAATACTTTGAAATGTTATTCTTAGTAAGTTTAATCCACTTTAGACAGGTATGCACGATTATGAAAATTTTATTCGGATAAATAATCAATACACATGTACGTCTGTGAAGTAATATACTAAACTGTTATTGGTTTATAGTCTTGCTAAGAATAGGTGATAAAATAATATTTCATGAATAGCTTACCATGTCCTTCTTCTTTCTTTATATTATGATATTTTCTACAATATATTTATTCATACAATCAGTAGATTATTTTATCCTTTGGTTTAATGATTTGTTTGTTACTTAGTTAAAAAACAAAATAACTATTTTACCTGCAAGTTATTCCAAAAAAGAAGAGCAAGCAGACAAATAACACTGATGGCAATACGACAAGGAATTCAGCAGTCAAAACTTTGTTGTCGTCAAGGTTTAATGCATTATCTATTAGATCATAAATGAATAATTGATCGATATTTTCTTTGTACTTTGTTATCTGATTGATTTGAAAATACTTTTTGACATTTTATCATATCGTTTTCAGATGCATTTATTCTTATAATATCATCAATAAAATTTGTTAAAAATGATTATCAAATATGGCAAAAATCGGAATTCAAGAACATTTTAACGACCGTAGAATTTGCGTTAAGCTGACCATGAGCTTGGTACCAGATATATTTGTCTGTTTGCTTCCTGAAGTCTCTTTGAGAATATTTTTCTGACATTGAGAAGCCATTTGCTAGTGAACGTCTGCAAATTTAGACACTTGCTCAGTACTTACGTCCTAGGAGCTGTTTCAAGTAAGGTCAAATTTAATGATAAAAATTAAAACGATTTTAGTTCTCTGAACTGAATACTTTGAAAAAATTCCTCAGCAGATAGAAGTCGCTACCTATATATATATATATATATATATATATATATATATCTTTCAAATTCCGGCTTATTATCAATGCAAAAAACTGGTAAGAGAAGAGAGCACAGTCAAGGTTTATTTTCCATACAATCATTTAATAAATAATGTTATCGATAGAATGGAAACTACTTGTTCGATCTAAAGTCTTTAGGTCTATGGTGTTATCGTCTACTTTATATTTTGAGAATGTCGAACCCGAAAAGATAATTTCGTCGTATATAGCATATAAATTTACATGAAATATAAACTTGTTTTTAAAAAGTAAAAAAAATAATATATAAGATATCCGCTTGCAATTGAATCACTTGATGAATAAGTCAAAGAAACATATATTTAGACAACTCAATTATACGGTACATTGAAATGTAATTACTACCAAGCCCTGCCGATCAGCAGGTTTCTTGCCTCGGGCAGTGTTACTTGACAGTTAAATGCTTTACAAACAAAAACTTCCTTTTATCCGTTTACTTATTTAATTATAACAACTTTAAACATATCGTTAGCTTGTACAGGTCTGGATGAGATAATTATTGTTTCTGACAATTTCATTAAAAAAAAAATAATCACCATGTAAGCTGGTTCCGCAATGAATTTTCTTTAGCCAGCATAACATGTTTACTGGTAAAAAAACTACTTCAAAAACTACCCTTTAATAGTAATTTTACATAAGTTCATAAGTAGCTACAGACTTCGTACTACATGTATGTCGTTTGCAGAAATTGGTAAAGGGTTAAATGCATTAAAACGAGGCAATCGTTAAACGTTTAACATCTTTCCTAAATGGCATTGTCATGACCGGCTTATTTTCGAACAATTTTTAATGCAAGAAATAGGTGGCTTATTTTCAAAACCGGCTTATTATTAAATCCGTCTTATTTTCAAGATTTTAGGGTATATATATATATATATATATATATATATATATATATATATATATATATATATATATATATATATATATATATATATATATATATATATATATATATATATATATATATATGTGTGTGTGAGGGTGTGTGTGTGTGTGTATATATATATATATAAATTTTGACCTAAAAATTAATTATCCGAGCAAATGTCGACTTAGAAATGTCTTAATGTACTCGATATACACATCGCCACAGAGTGTTTTACATCCATCCGTTTTATATTTGGATGTTATGAGGACTAAACGATTAAGGCCAACTCGATAATGGTCAACTTATAACTGAAATGTATTAATTAAATCGAAAAAGGTTTTATTTTGACATCCTCTGCTTATGATGTTTATGAATCAAAACTAATTCGAGTCGCTAGATTATGCTCTGAAACGATCGTTTTCGTACAGCACTTTTGTCAAAGAAATTGATGTTACAAGGAATTCAACAAATGTTTAAAATCAGCATTTCGAAAATTTAATGGTCGTAAATGCCCGTAAATACATCCAATCTCTATGTCGTATTTTTTCCTGACATGATGTTTATACCATTTGTTAGGTCACTGCATTTATATGAAATTTGACTAGAGATAGTCGTCTACTAAATCTATTCTAAGGGTCCACGACGGGTGTGACTGGTCGACAAGGAATTTTTTCTTCTTTTCCGTATCTGATTCTTTTACTGGAATTAATTTACAGGTGGCAATGATTTTGCCTTGTTAACGATTCATTTCGTTACTTAATTTTTGAGATTGAATACTGAACATTATATTTATTTTGGGATTCAACAACTCTTTTTCAAAATTTCCTACATGTCATAAATGGGTTTCCGTTCTTTTCCAAAAGGTTAATGAAATTAATTTGTCCAGGAATATAATTTTCTCTTCAATTGGTAAGGTCTTTCTTTATGTTTACAAACTTTTAAATAAGTGTTTCCTTCTTTTGAAAAAGATATAGGTATTCATTAAAACAAACAATATTCGAAGAGGGCAGTATTATTTTAATCATTATATCTTTTCTTTGTATCATCGAAGAACGTGAAATAAAGTAGGTATTTTTTTCATCATAAGGTTATTCAATTAATTGAAATATTACCATCGTCTTTTTCAGCAATGTTAATCTCTATTTCGATGATATTTACTGTATACACAGTACACAGTACACAGATATACAAAGATACACAGCGTTCATACATATCGTCATTTTGATAGTACCCAAATCTTCTTGGCATTTTATTTCACAATTCCAACCGTAATGTTTTGAATTAAGAGATTTCTATATATGACTTGATATTTGTTCAAGAAAACCGGCAAAATTAATACATATGAAGTTACTAAACGCAGATATAAAATGTGCCTTGAATATGTTTCTTTACAATAAATAACATTGATTTTCATAAATTTTCGCTTAATATAGAATGTTAAGTTATTACTACCGGTAGTTTTTCCAACGATGTTGACTGTTGTTTCAGTAAAATTATTTGTCGAATATACACAGGATTCCATCAAAAAGGCATGTGTAATATCTGAGATGTTAATGTAATGTTCCATGTTTGTGATATTGTCAATCATCAGTGTTTCATCAAAAGTTTGGGTCAGATTTGACATACATCCACATACAGGATGACAGTACTGAGATTTGTTACAGTCACACTTCATTTTACATCTCTTGCCATAATGATTTTCTGGACATGTCGAGCTGCAGTTTTCTCCCCTGAAACCCGGTCTACACTTCTCTTGATCAACGTTGGTGAATGAAAAGAATAAGATTAAAATGTGAAGTAATGAAAAAAAACCATTAAACACGATTTATTATTCATATTGATAGAATAGTCCATGTAATATCTTCTCTTCGTGAGAGAAGGAAAAAAGATCATTTTGAACATTATATTCGTTGGACCTTTGAACATAGCTTTAACTTACCAACACACATGTTATTTCTTTCTACAAACTGTGTGCAACAAAAAGTTTTATTCCCCCTATAAAACGACAAAAATGGATTTATAAGCAATGAGAAGTTTTTTGTTATTTTGGTTTGTTTGTTTGTTTGTTGTTGTTTGTTTCTTTTATTTTTTTTTTGCAATAAAAAAAAGATCAGAATAAGTTACCTGCTGCATACGTTGTCCCCAGTCAATGCAACCGATGAACTGGTTGAGCAAAGCAAAAAGTAGAGATATTGTATAAATCCATAAAATATCATCAATAATGTTGCACGACGACACGTCATCCTTAAATAATGTATATACTCTGTAACTCTATAGTATATATTAACATTTTGTGCTCTATCCTATTAGTATAACGATACCTTGCGGAAGTTTCCAACCCATTTTGTACTTTTCAAAGAGTTGTACCATGTGACAGAATTACAACAAAGTATGTCATGATTACGGGATGACTTAAAAATGTGAAAATTAAATCATTTTATAGTAATATTATAATATGAATCATTTTTTTCTTCTGATTTATAAGAATTTAAAATATATTTTCTGATAATAATATATACATTAATGTATGCTACAAAAGTGTTGTGATAAAAAAGAAAATGAGAATCAAACATTCAAGCAACAATAATAACAAAATTTATAGTTTTTATGTCACCTGAATCACCTCCTTAACGCTACTTCATACTAATAAGTAATAGCATCATAAGCAATATATCTGGTATTTATTATGACTTTTTTAAATTAAAATTTATTCGAGATCCTGAAATACATTAAGTGCTTAAATTTGAATTCAGTTGTTAAGATCTTAACAAATCAAAAAACATAGAAGCAGGAATACTACGTATTGTATCTATATTAAATTCCCAGGAAAATATATCCATTCTTTTTCAAAATACATAGTTGTGTCATACTTTTTAACTTGATACGGGAAATACCATATACACCGAGAACGTTTTTATTATAAAATTTAATAAAAACCGGAACGGGCAAAAATTTACATCTAATAGAATTATTGTCCAACTTTCACACATATCTATTAATCAAACAAATAATATATCTTATAAATAGTTTTAGCCCAAAAGTACATGAAGAATGGTTGATGTAAACCCCCACTTCCTGCTGAGATTTTCTAAACACAATAACTTTGAAAATACACACAAACCCTCAATCTACCATACCAATACTTCAATATCTAATATTATTTTCCATTTTTTGTTAATTTTTTTTTAAAGTTCAGAAATTGTCCTTTTACGAAAAGGCAGAACAGTGAGTTTGTTGCTTTACAAGCCTCTAATAAATTAATTAGTTTTAATCCATTCATGCGAATTAACTTTCTCAGGATTTTTTCGTTTTGTAAAGTTCTGTAAAACTAATACTCGGTCTGTTGCAATAATTACCTAAGTATATTTTCCTAACATTATCTAAAGCTTTGCGTTCCAGAGTATAATGAAATTCATCAGCAATTTGACCATTATTACAAAGTGTACAAAGTCTTTCAGAAAAAGGTATACCACACCACCTTCCAGTCTCTACTGATAAATGATAATTTGTAGAGCGAAATTTTAACAGTATTTTTCCTTTAGGGGATAATTTACAAATATAGTTTTCAAAGCCAAAATTTTGTTTAAAGATTCTGTAATTTTGTCCAATGATATCGAATTTTGAAACAAACTCTTGGAATCGTTGTGTTCAGTTTATTTTTAATTCCACACAAATCTAAAACATTGATCTGTTCTCCTGTGTGTCCCCAGTTCGTATTTTCTGGCGCAGATGATTCCCGCGCTCACTTTGGGTTGCGATCATTCAGCGTTCTATTTACCCAGCCGGAGTCGCTTTTGTCACTAGTCCACTCAGCACGGATTCCTAAGGGGTGTGCTCCTTGCTTTGATGTACCGTATAGCCAGTTATTTTGGCGGGGATATCATTTTAGCCTATTTTGGCGATTCATAAAAGTTCACCAAGATAAAAACCACTAGTCTACACGCCGTTTATTCGTAAATGTGTATTTATCCATACTATTAACATTATTGTGAATAAACAAAAATATTTACGTTCTGAATTATAATTATCTTTTTTAATTTGGATTTCATCACTATCAAACCGGAAATTGAGGTGGGAGAAGTTATCCAGAATTAAAGGTAAGCTATACAGTAAAAATATTCTACATCAGAATAAATAACGATCGAGACACACAATATATTAACATCCATAGAGCGCATCTTTGAAAATTCGTATGTTTTTCATGTCTAGTATAATAAGTTCAAGGCCAGGAAGACGTTAAGTTCCTAGACAGTACTGTTAAAGTTAAGCACTGAAAATGGCTCGTTGTCAAGAATATACACAAGTAAGGTTATGATAAAATCCGTCCGATGTCATCACTTGAGAAGACATGCCATGAGTATCTGTTAATTTTTTATGATGATGTCTGAAATTGCAATGAGAACAGGACTGATACCCTTTTTGGTGTTTTATAAATCGTGTATTATGAAAATAAAGTAATAAAAGAAGGGTTGGCTTTGGCGATATTAATAACCTGTTGCAATCACACGACTATTTTTTTTCCTACTGAAGGTTCTATTTTTGTATATAGAATATTATTATATTTTCAAGTTAAATACTAAAATCTGATTGGTTTTGAACGCAGTTAACAATCCGTTCTATTACCCTCAGCTCTAGCAACACATGTGACAACGGGTAACACAACGGTATTGTCACATGCGTGCAAATCATGCGCGTATGATTCACCATAGAATTCTCAACACGTCAGTTGTACGTTTGAAAGAAGCCGAATAAACGACGTCAATAAAGCTTGCGTCCGATGTAGCTTACTTGAAAACAACAAACGAAAGACGAGACATGCTTGCGAGGGCAGAAATAACGTTTAGGATTTTCTGAGAATCAAACAATAAATAGGTCGGTTAATCTTTTTCGAAGCTTTCTTTTGAATAAAATAGAAGCGGGGAGTTTGAAGCCCTTCTAAACGTGAACGTAATTTTAAGACAGTTTGAACACAGTGAGAGGCTGATCAAGTCACATTTTGTACAATGAAAAATGTCTTTTGTTCTCAAATAAAATATTATTTGCAGTAAAATAAAAAGCCGTTAACTTGAATGCAATGTCGATTTTAGTATTTTATTTATAAACTGTACGTGCATTCTCCAGACAAGCGATACTGTCGTGTGTTTGTATGCAGATTCATTGAAAAGGTAATGGAAGGGCCCTAATAAATTGATTTATTGCAAGGGCATACCCTCAATGTATCTTGTCAAAATTTTACACATAAACTCAAGAAGCATTAAGATATTTGAAAAGTGCTGCGAACCTCTTGAAATCTTGCAAATAAATCAATTATAGCTATATTTAATGTAGTTGACCAGCAAAATATTCAACCTGCCGTCCAAAAAATTAAATTTTACCAATTAAAAAAGGGAATCTATATAGGTTCGCAGTACTTTTCACAAACTACATATAGTGTTGAAAAGGATTATAAAATAAACTAAGATTTTTAACTTGGTTATGCCCTTGCAATATTGAAATTTATAGATGACCTCTAAACTGCAAGTATAATTGCCAAAGTCATGTGACGTCGACATCATATGACAAGTCTAAATAAAAAATCTAAATGTCCCCAACATGTAGATTTAAACCACATTACATTTTTTTGACATCAGTGAATTCCTAAAAAGAATCGCTCATCCTAATAAAGTATGTATTTTTTATCTTAAAAAATCGCCGATATTTCCATTTGTAACCTTAACTGTGCTGCGGATCTTATCGATGGATACCAAAATCAAATTTTAAAGTAAAAAACATATTTTTGAGACTTCTTAATGAATCCAGGAATATTTTGCAAGTACTAATCGCCATAGCAACAGAAAATTCCCCATAGCAACAAAGGAAATAAATTCACTTTTGACATGCACTCATGTATGTTTGTAAAGATTATTCACTGTTTGACAAACCACAGTGATTTAAGAGCATCAGGACATTTTGTGCACTTTATTAGTCCCATACCTGTGAAACTGGAGGGGACTATAGGTTTCCTCTGAGTCTGTCCTTCGGTCCTCCTCTCCCCACGTCTGTCTGTCAGTCTGTTCTACTTAGTTTTCTAACGCTTGCAGGTATTGAGCTGAATTTTTGCTTGTGCGGGTATCTTGGTGAGTTACAGATCAAGTTTGAATGTCCTTACGCTTCATTGATTTTTGAAAGATTTATATTAATAGGCGTTTTAAATTTTTCATAATTGTTTAAGAATCAGGTTCGTGCTGCGCTAAATTCCAAAGGTCAACATGGTAAATATGTAGCCAAAAGATGTTGAAAAAATGAGAGTTGAATTTTCGTCTTTATGTGAATTATTTATTTTTTAGATAAAAGGCATGTATAACCTCAAAATTTTAACATCAAACAGTTTTAACTTGGTCATAATTTTTGCATATTACACAATGACATCCTAAAGAAAAGGGGGAACCCGGTAGGGGACATGCATTGCTTATGCAATAATCTCAGAATGTTTGTTAACCCATGGCAACAACACTGAGAATGTAGCTATCATGAAAGTTACTAAGCGTCACCATCAATTTCTCAAAACTCCCTTTAAAGTCTTTGACATTGTTATTGAAAGATGCAAAGAATTGGTTGCTATGTGTCATTGTTATCATGGCAACATGTCATAAAGTTTGAAAAAAATGGCATTTTTTAACATGCTTAGAGTGTTATTGTTAACATTTGTACCAAAACAAACAAGTGGCAAAGTTTCAAGTCATAAAAGTTAGATGAGTTTTCTTTTGATCTCAGTCTCATAGTTAAAGGTTGAAATACAACAATTAGAGAAAAGACCCTTGGAACATTTTCCAAGGAAGTGTAATATTTCTCTTTAGTTAGAAATGGTTGCCATGCATTTTATACCACAACAAGCCTTCAACTGTAAAATCTGCATGTTTTTGTTTTATCCTATAGTTTAAAAAAATCACATTTCTATATAACTGATGATCAATATATAAAGACATTGTTTTGGTCATAATTAATTTAGATTTTCACATTTCACAATTTTCAAACTTTATTCTACCAAAGAGAGCAGTGCTATGGAATAAAGCAGAAAAAATGCATCAATTAAAATATGAAACAAGAGGTCTAGGGGCCACATCCCTCACCTGAGCACCGTAGAAGGGATCAAAGCAAAAATCAGTTTAGCCTTGAAAAGATAAAATGCATTTGTGGTCCCGACCTACCCCTAAAAGTGAGCGGGTAGGATATCTTATTTCTTAAGTGATACATGTATCCAACTTAAATTCTTCCAGATAAATACTATTTAAGGTGCGTCAAATAAATTGTTTCTTGATTAAATAGTACCCAAGAAAGTAAATTCCAAAAGCAGCAAGATATTACTTTAAACCACTGGTACTTTGTTTCCGTGGTTACACTGCAAGGAAGCAAATGCTCAAATTTTCTTATGTTGTTGATGTTTTTGTGTTGCAAGGTCCTAGGGATGTATACATGTCACAAATGCGGATCTAGGGCCGGTGCACCGGGTATCCCCCCTCCCTCGTTGGAAGTTTTTGTACATGTACAATAGTGTATGTAAAATTTATATGTCCACTGTCCTAAAATCAAGGGAAAAAACATCTCTCATTTGTGGACCCCCTAGTGCCTTGCCCTAGATCCACTTGAGACTTCACTGCAGCCCCGGACCCCCTGACTTCTACTCCCCGACAAATTTTCCTAGATTACATGATTCTTTTTTTATTCTGTGTTATAACATGACTAAGTAACTGTACCAATTTAAAGGCGCTTGGTCTTCCTGGAGTATAGTACAAATGTACATTAATTATGTAACAGTTTCTATCGAACATGTACAGTTCTGCTAAGCCCAGCCAATGAAATTCAATTTTAATACTTACAATACAGTCATCATTATTTTCTATCCTTTTTGGAGACAAGTTTGAAGAATACAATTATCACTACTTAAAAAACAGTATTTAAGGATTTTCTTTTTCCTGACCAGTTCAAGAGGAAATTCGCCTAATTCACAATATATTACCATACTGTTATATGTATTCTAAAAAGGGTACGTAGTGTGGTATGCAGATATATGTTTTGTTGTACAATTTTTAGTGTATTGATGTATACGGGTATACCTATTGAATGCATCATAACACCCTTCCTTTTAAATAACACTATTTATTAAGGTCTTCCGTTTCCAACGGAAGACCTTCTACTGATTCTGTTGGTCAAGATTATTATTCTTTTTTTTTTTCTTCTACTTCCTAGACGCCAACTTTGAGGCCTCATATCTCACTCATTTCTCAACGGATTTCGCTCAAATTTTCAGAGGTTATAGACGTTTATAAACTCTATCAGAATGATGACTAAAATTTCAAAAAGTCACTTCCGGTTTTGAGTTATTCCCCTTTAAACGAAAAATCATAGGCTTTCGTTTCCGGATAAAGGCTCAGAGACCACAAAAGCTGGAGCAGAAATTTTACTTGTTTTAGATAACAGAAGGATTGAAGTTGTGCACATCGGTTTTTGTTTTTCGATTTCTGCATTCAAAATGGCGCTATATAGGGGTCAAAAATTAGAACGCCTAAAAGAGCGAAAATTTACAGATATTTTCCTTTTTATCTTGAAAACTAAAAATATTTTGTTAAGACATGTTGAATAAAAGTTGTGCATAATTACAAGCGCTTTCATTTGATATCATTAAAAAGGGGCTGGCCCCTAAAATTAGGGATCTAGGGCCCTTGAAAGTTTTTGTTTAATATCTCAAAAAGTATTGAGAATTTATAATACGTCAAATAAGCAAAGTTGTTCAAAATGTCAAGCTTTATCTAATGAGGTTGTCAAAATACGTCCGGGGACGTCACTTCCGGTCAAACCGGAAGTAGTCAAAAATTGCATATTTTTGTTGTTCTTGACAGGTTTTTGGATATCATATGTCATTGGAAGCTTAAATCTTAATTTTCCGTCCGTTGACGGTACTTCCGGTCAAACCGGAAGTTGCCAAAAAGTCTTGATTTTGCAAAAATGAACATAGATTTGGAGGATTAAACCATTTTTCGACTTCATTACTCTTTTTTTTTTAAATGAAAGTTACTTCCGGTCAAACAGGACGGAAGACCTACTCGTTGCTTTGCAACGAGCTCGGCTCTAGTTATATACCTAATGTGTATAAATCTATTTTACTGTTGATTTTACGCTATCACGTGACGTCTTGATCCGACTTTCCGTTAAACAAAGCATAATAACAAGGGACATTTTAACGCGCAAGAAAAATAACGTCATATTTCTGCGTACTACATCATCAGTTTCAGAGAGTGGTGATATGGATTCAGAAAACCAGTGTGGTGATCCGGAAAGTCGGATCACAACGTCGTGATTGCGTTAAATCTACAGTAAAATTGAATGATAGGCATTAGGTATATAATAAATATATATTATTATAACAGTAACTTGATCCGAAGGGTCGTATCACGTCGAGTTGACAGGCGTCTCAAACGAGACGCGAAGCGTCAAGTTTGATCTGATGATCCACGCCTGTCAACGGGACGTGGATCAAGTCACTGTTATAATGATAAATTTATTATATACCCCCTTATAACTAGCTAAATATAGCAAAATAAAACTTTAGAGATCGATTGTATAATGTTTATCTACAAAACAAATCATAATTACAAGGGACTTTTAACGCGCAAGAAAAATAACGTCATTTTCTTCGTACCACGTCATCAGTTTCACAGAGTGGTGATATGGATTCAGAAAACCACAGTGTGGTGATCCGGAAAGTCGGATCACGACGTCACGTGATTGCGTAAAATCAACAGTAAAATTGAATGAGTAACGTTAGGTATATAATAAATCTTTTAAAATTAATGTTTTTTTTTTAAATAAAATGGGCTAAATGTTACAAGTTCTTAAAAAAACACGCACAGAATTGAAGAGAATATGTACACTTCGGAAGATGTATGTTGGTTTTCGAAATTCATTGTTTGGTAAAAGTATATCATCTCATGCAAAGTGATCAATAATGCTATGAACGCTAGGGATAGAAATTACAGTGCAAAATATTTCGCTTTAATTTTTTTAGTACCATATTAATATGGAAAGTATTGACATTTTGACAATTGCAGGTAATTTTTAGCTCTACTGGTCAAAGACCAGAAGAGCTTATGCATTGGTAAGGTGTCCGTCGTCCGCCTAGCTGTCCTTTTGTCACTTTTTTAAATTTAATGATATAAAATGTATATAACTAAGTTTTCTTCTTTCTCTATGTAAAGAAATTTGTTTTCATAAAAACAAAATAAGAAATAAGAAAATCCCTCCCACATTCTCTCGAACTCTGTTATGAGGTATATCTACATATTACATTTTAAGATAAGTTTTCCTATTGTGTCACAAATGTAATAAGTTTCGCTATAAACCCTGAAGAATGCTGAATCACACCGGAAACAGTTATGTCACAAGCCGGAAACAGTTAAGTCCCGTGACGGAAGAAGTTATGTCATCCTTTCGATCATGTTCACGTGTTTTTACGTTACACATTTTAGTTCGGGTTCGAGATTTAAAGAAAGTAAACAACGGAACTTTATTCTCAACGTCATGAAACCATTTTTGGATTATTTCATTAATTTCGTGTAAAATTTTTACGATTTTAAATGCTTTAATATTTTTAATATATATTTTAAAAATGTTATAAAACATATACCACATGGCTTCTCGGGCGACTATACCAGAATATTTGCCCCAAGGTGACTGGAATCCCTGGAGTGTTATGTCACCATCTGTCTTCGGCATCGGGTGACATAACACTCCAGGGCTTTCCTATCACCTTAGAGCAAATATTCTGGTACATGTATGTCTCACGAGAAGCCATGTCCATGGATTGACTTTCTCAAAGGGTCACATTTGTAATATTATTTTGTAAGATAAAATAAAAAAGACAATTAAAAAAGATTTTGTTTGAAGACTTTTTACTATTTATATAATAGTGTTGTGTTTTGCGTGCACTATGCGTAAATAGTAGTCAGGGTTTGACACATGATGCACGAGCCGGAGGCGAGTACGCTATGTGTCAAACCCTGACTACTATTTAGGCATAGTGCACGCAAAACACAACACTATTGTTATTATTATGCTGACTGTTGTTATTGTATAAAAACGGCAATATTTTCTCTATTCCGGTTGTTTCATCACCTGTTACATTCGTCTATTCTATTATGACGTCACCTTGTTTAACACATACGTCATAATTTTTCTCTTTAATTTTGAACGCTCCATGCTTTAGGTACAATGTACAGAGAGTTTTAGAGAATATTAGTTGAGTGAAGCAGGGAAAATTGCAAGAAACTATTTTAGAAGTATTATTTTGCTTATTTTTCATCTTAAGTTTAAAATATTTGAAACTAAGTTTATATAATTATATCATAGTACTATGAGATTGATAACGGCGTCTGTGGCGTGATCGGTAGCGCGTCGGATCTCCCCGGCGTCATGAAGCTGTGCACTATTTCGGCATAGTATGCTTACGCTATATAAATCCTTAGAACACTATGCGAGAATAGTAGGGTATGGGTTATTATAGGATTATACGTTCTTTTTAAGAATTTTATCGATGTGTAAACTCTTGACATTTTACTCACAAACTAAATAAAAGTGCGAAGCGGGGCCCCTTTCTGTTATTTTTATCTTGCATTTACCGAGCGCGTAGGAATACATCATATGAAAAATTAATTCCTAAGAACTGGAACGTTAACTGAATTTTAATAAACAAACATTAACAAAAATATTTAACTTTGACTATATAACTTATACAATAAACAAGTAATTCACTATAATATGTATTTTTGCGTTTGAACAACGTTTCATACTATGACGTATGACACTGTTTACAGCGTTAGGCTTGGAAAAACCCCTACATAAACAAATACATGGGCGCAGACATTTTGGACACCCAAAGTTGTGCGGAGGAGAAAATGCTACCTGGCGCGTGATTGGTCAATAAGAGAAAAGACTTGTTATGTATTTGACAAGTGAAATAAAGTTGATAAAAATCTTATATCAAGACTTGGGTTTCTTTGAGATATGTAGGAGTTACAGGTAAAAATTTGAAAGGAGGGTTGCCCTTTGGTTAGAGATTTTCATTTGGTGTCAAACGCACCTTGTTGTAAACAAATGGAAATTGAAAGTAAAAGTGCCGCGTGACGGTATATTTTTTCTGGCATGTTTTGTTTTCCAATATCTCGAACTTTCACGACAAAAAGGCCATTTGTCCGAAATTCAATATATGTATGAGTGACAGGGGCTCAAGTTTGTATGGAAGTCTATGGGAAAACATTTAGTGGTGTTTGTCCTATAGAATAGGTATGCATTTCATGGAAAAACATTGATTACAGCCAAAAAATCTATCAGTTCCTATTTTTTTGGCATTGAGATCATATTTTAGTTAGTTTTTACTATTTCTTAAAAAAATTGAGGGTTTGGGTAAATTGAGGCTCACAATGGGGACTGCACATGGTGAAAAAATGCTAAAATTTTTGCCCTAGCTCTCATATTTTCAATAAATGCACATGTAAATAATTTTAAATAAATATTTATGCTGAAATGTACTGTGAATATTGTAAATAATACAATATTGATGTTTATAGGCATCATCAATACACAAAACATATGAATATCCCCCTCGCAGTTTGAGAAATTCATTTAAATCCATGTATTTTATGAGTGCAGACATTGGAACAGATTGACTAATCCTCTTTCAAATTTGTGTAAATTAGAGTTGATTGAATAATTTATAACAAAAATAGACTGCTGTTAAGTAATTAGGTTACTTTGTTTTTACATAAGGAACCTAATCCAGCAACAAAGCCAATTTCAGTCATGTAATCAGTGCTGGCTTGATATAAAAATTATAGTTTGGGGAAAACTTAGAGATTACAAGTAGGAAATTTAATTTAAATTACTGTTAAATATATTTTAGCAGAAAATACATTGAAAATTTAAGAAATTTGCAAAATTATTATTGCAAAAATGATGAAAAAAGTGTCTGAATATCCTTCCTCCTTGCCATATCCAATCTTGATATTCTGCAGAAAAGAGGGGGGGGGGTTAATTTTGTACTCTATTGATGCTGGAAAATGAAGGAATTTTTTTAAAATGTGATTTATTTGAACAACAAGAGCCATGCTTATCTGCAATTATTTTTTTTCAATTTCTTAGATATTTTTTAAAATAATTATCTGAGTAAATTCTATTTAAACATGATTATTTTAAAGCTAATTCATCACTAATGCTTATAAAAAATTCAAAAGATGGTGTAAATAATAAAAAATTATAATATAAGCTACTACATGCATTTATCAGTATGTTTTAATAAAATAAAATGTATTTCAGCAATGCATTCTAAAGAAGGAGGAGATTTATGAACCCTCCCCTCTTACAATGAACAACACATGGACACTCTCAGGATGGTCCCTTTGCTTTCATTAAGAGTTCCAAGGTATGGTTTTCCTAGAAAATCTAGTTAATCTCTTAATATTTAAGTTATTTAGAACTTTTTATAGATTATTAGAAAATAAATTTCTTCAGAACTGCAGTTATTTAAGCACTTTGCTTACAATTGAGCACTGTATTCAATCAGACAATATGATTTATCTGCCCTTGGCATTTAATCAATTTATTAATTATGTCAATAATAAGAAATGATATGCAAATGAATATCTTTGCCTTTCATGAGAATATACATATTTAACATCCATATCATGAAATGTTCATGAAAATTGGCTAAAATGTAGGTCACCCCCTTCAAAATAACAAAATTTTCAGTGGGGATGTATTCGATTCTCTGTTGCCAGCAACCTATTGCTGATAAAATTCTTTTTAATATTATGTCCATTTAAACTACATATAATTCTATTTCTTTCCATTGATTATTTTATCTACATTAGTTTTCACTCTTTCCATAACTCAGCATTTCTTACAAAAACCTGCTGATTTTCTTCATTTTTCATTTATAACGGGTACCTGCTACCCTGAATGATTAACATGATCTATCTTGAGAGATTATGAGAGATAATAAGATAAACAAGCAAAACATATGCTAGGTTAATCATTTTATTTGAAAAGTTTGAAAAGAAAATAGAAAATTGCTTCAATTTATAGGCATCTTTTCTGTTTCACAGATGTGTGTCTGATTGACTGGGGTGTGAAATGTAACAGCCAATGGTGTACTTAAGCTAGGACTGTCAGTCCCAATATTCAAGAGGTGAGATAAGCAATGGATATGTGTTCTAAATATACTAAACTGACCACTTTTTATAAATGTTTCATTTACTCTATAGGAAAAACCCCTACATAAACAAATACATGGGCGCAGACATTTTGGACACCCAAAGTTATGCGGAGGAGAAAATGCTACCTGGCGCGTGATTGGTCAATAAGAGAAAAGACTTGTTATGTATTTGACAAGTGAAATAAAGTTGATAAAAATCTTATATCAAGACTTGGGTTTCTTTGAGATATGTAGGAGTTACAGGTAAAAATTTGAAAGGAGGGTTGCCCTTTGGTTAGAGATTTTCATTTGGTGTCAAACGCACCTTGTTGTAAACAAATGGAAATTGAAAGTAAAAGTGCCGCGTGACGGTATATTTTTTCTGGCATGTTTTTGTTTTCCAATATCTCGAACTTTCACGACAAAAAGGCCATTTGTCCGAATTTCAATATATGTATGAATGACAGGGGCTCAAGTTTGTATGGAAGTCTATGGGAAAACATTTAGTGGTGTTTGTCCGCTAGTCTAGTTAAAGTGAAAGTGGCAGTCTTTGAAGACAGAGCGTGCTCCGAATCCCGACAAATTAATGGATTCCCTGCTTATTTGGAGACTTTGATTGCTGACTGACTGTGTTTGAGTGGACGAAATCAAACTTGGAGGTAAGCATGTTTTTTTTTCTCCGCTTGCAACATTACTAAGAATAGAGCTGATGACATGTTTCTGTTCTGTGCTCGGGCGACGGCAGTATGAGTTCAGTGATTCCTCCCTCTTGTGATCTGACATAAACATTATATGTCTGTCGGTAAGACCAGCATCGCTCATTGCTGTGATCGAAGTCGAACGGAGAGAGTGTGCAGTGAATCTAGTGGTCCCAGCGTTCTTGCAAATATCTGGCATGAATGTTATGAATTTCTTGGGCTTAACTGGGGTGACTGTATACCATACTAAAGGGATTCAGGCGATTCTCCACGCAAAGCATCTCGTGCACATTCATTAAAGAGTGAAATGGCTGCTGGGTCAGTTTTTGGAATGAACTTTCTGAGGGATTCCACTGGACATGTTGATGTTCCTGTAGCGTACATTCTCTTGTCCTGGGCTTCCTCGCACTTGTCATCTAACCCACCCTGGTAGTTCTTCTGTTGAGTTTCATGGTTTATCAATACATACTCTAACCCATTTTAATCTTTTGCAAACTTCAGGGATTTCATAGTCAGCTGGTGATGAAACTCGCAGACTCTGCTTACAAAATGGATTGCCAGTAAATACCAGATGCGAAGTCTGAGGGCAACAGGGTTATCATTAGATATATACTGGTTGATTTTTGCAAAATCTTCATTTGGTATGATGGGATGATGCTTGGTTGATCTTGACAGGCCTTGGCGCAGGTTAAATTTTAGTTTTGAAGTAAGCATCGCATTAGCAGTTTTGAACTCCTTGTCTCTTACTATGTCAATTTCTCTTCCTATGTCTTTTAAGTGCCTATTTATTGCAGCTCGCACATTTTTCATTGAATTTTTGTGATATTCTTGTGCCTGTTCCTCGGTTATTGCTTTTGATCGATTTATGAGATTTTTTGGCTGGGCCTCTGCGTAAAACTTCCTTAAGCTTTCATTAAGGATGCTTGCGTCAACAACTTCTAGGTCATGTGTTTCATTTAGTCGCTCCAGACACCAAGCTGAAAAGTTATAATTTTAGATTCCTTTGATACCCTGATACTTGAAGTATTTTTAGTATTTTGTCCATGCATGTTCATTTTGCATGCATGTTTGTTTAAAAATAAATTACAATTTTATTTTATCTATTTTTTATTCTCAAATTTTTGAATTAGCACTTTTATACAGGTTTTTATTAATTTTGTTTCATTTTCAAAATTATTTACAGGTTATTGATTCATTCTATAATCATATCCTATTTTTGGCATGATCATGTTTTGATTGTTATTCAAAATGTCAAAACTAACCATTGCTGTGGGTAGACATGTGATATTGCTGCTGAATGAACATTACAGTCATTTTTAAGAAGTATCAAAGTAAGCATTACCATTAAAGACACCAATCCCCCATTTTGTGTTCCTTTTAGTGGCATCAGAGTACTGGTTTCTCTCAATTTCTAGCAAATCCTTTTCTGAAAGGCATTTAAATCTAGATTTCTCTTCATTTGGGGTCTCTTTATATGAAACTGGATTTTGAATGGGTTCTGGTTCTGCCATGGTGACATTTGATTCACGGTGCTCTTCTGTCTGGTTCTGCTGCTGTAATGCCTCCAGGAGCATGTCATCAAAACCCTCTACATTTCTTTTAGGACCTACAGAAGTGTTAAAACCTCCGAGTTATTAGTTATTTCCGGTGGCATAGATAATTAAAAGTTTACAAGAGGCCTTTCAAATGTTTCCTCACTATCTGAAGATTCCATACTGCCAGTGTCAAAGCCTAACGTTATCCCCCTTGATGAGTATTCAAGGCAGACGTTGTATTTACATATATACTAGATTTAATATTTAATTTAACCATGATCAGAAAAGTTAAAACTTTTGAATTTAAAATTTTTTTTAATCAAAATACTTAAAAGAAAATCCTTATTTATCAACAACGCATTTCCACCAAGAAATTACGACAACATATTGTCGGCCATATTGTTTACATTAGATATATGTCAATAAAGTAGTTCCGGCTTTCGGTTTTTTTTATCGAAGTGTAAAAATTTGTGCCTGTGGCTTATAAACCAATCAGAAGGCTTGATTATCGAATATGCTAATGAGATTGGAATTATATAGAGACAAACTGACAGGAAGCATTTAAAAAAATACAGTGTTGTTCAGTGAATATGGCGTTATGATTAGCAATTGCTCCGCTGGCATATTCCATGATACGCACTAGCGCATCATGGAAAATATGCCAGCAGAGCTATTGCTCTTCATAATGGCATGTTCACTGAATAATCGTTGTTTATGACTTATATTTGCATTCTTTGAGTTTTTCAAGAATATCAGAGGAAATCCTGATTTACATAAGGTCGCGGCTTCTTGTCTTCAGTAATGAAAACATACGGCTTTAAAATCAGTACACCTGATCAATGATCCTTTTTTCTCTAATAAATCACAAACAATTTATGAAGTATTTCACTCTCAAACACAGTTATCTGGATACAAGCAGCGCTGTCATCACATTCTTTTAATTTTTGTTTTGATGCAGTTGTGACGTCATCGATCAACGTTATTGAAACCCTCCGACAAAAATCAATGATTTAACACTAAGATGAACCAGAAGTCTCTGCCGAGATTGTAGCTCTACTGGTTTGTACTTATCAAAACCCATTGCACTATTTTAAGTTTCTTTGTGTAGTCTACTTGTGTGCCAACTTATTTTGAAATCAAACTAAAACTGAAGAAGGAGTAGCGTTTTAAAGGAATTTCACGGAAAATTCTATTTCTAGTAACCATGACAACACCATTCATTGAAATCAAAAACTTATGCACTATTCTTTGTATCTTAGTGTAGTCTACTTGTGTGCCAAGTTATATTGAAATCAGACCAAAACTGTAGGAGTAGTGTTTTGATATATTGTTTACAGACAGACGGACAGACAGACAGACGGACGGACGCCGGACGCATTACCATCGCATAAGCTCTTCTGGTCTCTGACCAGTAGAGCTAAAAATGAAAATGCTTTTATAATGATTATTACTTCAGAATGCTTTTCTATGATTTTTTTTTTAGTTTTCTATTTATTTTCAATAACTGAAAATATTCTTGAAGTAGATATTCTAATTAAAGAAATTTTCTCTTTCTGAATGTTATTACCCAAGTGTGAAGAGTTATCGTTCTTTGTACAAATATGCATGATACGAAAAAATAAAATATGACAGTTCTCTACAATTTTTAAAAAGTTTATTATACAATTAAATACATTGACCAAAATTGAATTTTTAAAAATAAATCAGTAATATTAAATATTCTGAATTTCTTTTTTTTTTTTTTACAAAGAATATTATTAAAAACTTATATTGATTCCTTTTACGAATCATTTCATATATATACCTCTCAACACGATTTATGAATGTATTAGAGATTGTTCTACACAAGTGTGATAGAGCAATTGCATTCATAGCAGAAGCAGTTGCGTCTATAGTCCTATGAACGCAGTTGTTGACTATATGTTCATAGTGGGAGAGAGCAGAGGATATGCAAATATAATAATATATACACATCTTTGGACTTTTTAAAGACTTTTTACATTTTTAAAATTATTTTTCTTTATTGTTCTAATTATCTGATTGGCTCAAACTCGATCGCATGATCAAGGATATGTATCAAGCGTTATGGACTGGATGAATAATTCTTAGTATGAGAAAGATAAATTCTCTGATGTACTCAATGCACAGGAGAACCAGGGCTGCCACTGATGCACAAGGGAGATGATAAGAATATTTATTAAAATTTTTGAGGGGTATCGACATATCAATTTCAATAACTCATGAATTATTAGTCAAAGTCACACAAGATTTTGATATCTTGTTGATTAAAGATAAATTAAAATTTTTGATAACAAATGTGGAAGACAAAGTCGAAAAAAAATAGTTGTAATTTAATTCAAATGTTTACTATGCGCTTCTTTTTCCTTTCAGTACATATCGACTTCATAGAAAAGTATATCGACTGAGTACAAAGTCGATCCTTTTCATTAAAGTCGATCCATGGATTGACTATATCAAAGAGCTACAATTACTCTATATTTTTAGAAACAAAATAGACAAGCAATTCAAAAAAAAAACTTTTGATTTGAAGAGTTTCCACTATTAAAAGTCAAAAAGTTTTGATTTTTTATATTACCGGTATTTTTTTTCTCATATAAAATCAATTCGTTGTCTTGAAATATGATTTGCATGTGATATCATAAAATTCTTCATAAAATCATTTAAGAAATAAGGTATCATTTTAAAACATCTATTGGGCTATAAACACGGGTTGGTCACGAGATTAAATTCCATAAAGCCTGAAGGGCTTTATGATGAATTTTATCTCGTACCAACCCGTATTTATAGCCCGATAGATGTTTTAAAATGATACCTTATTACTTATATTTATATTTGTGACTTATTCATACTTTTAATTTGCCTGATTGAGACTTTTAACGTGTGAAATGCATTATTCTTCAAACCCAACGGAATGTATGTAATCCACTGAACGCGCGTCGATGCTTTATGACGTCACCGAGAAATTACGTCGAACGTTTATCCATACACACATCTATGACCTTCTGACCCCGTACCTGTATTTATACAGTTATAGATACGCATTGCTTTCAGTAGTGTTATATAAAAGAAAACATTTGCAAATATAAATATTTATCGTTAATTTCGGCTATTTTATGTAATAAATCAAATAACAAAATTTTAGCGCCGCCAGACACACTTATCAGCTTAAATCTTACGCAGGGAAGTTGAACAATTGACATATAATAATTAGTTTTCTCTTCCTCATTACTGATATGTCATAACCTCGGTCTTAATATTAAGCAAACTGGTGTATGATTTTATGAAATATACATTACGCTGTGCATGCTGTATAATTATTCGTAATTATATACTGTTCTACTTGCGTAGGTCTTAATTGTTTAATATGTGTAATGCTGCATTTTGTGGAAGAACAAAGCAGACACCGTACTCGTGATAATGTGTGCAATAGCTGGAGATAACAAAATGAAGAAGATCTACCTGAAAGTAAATTTATGATAGGTCTAGGGAAGTATTTTCCTATTACATCCACTCAAACAAGTTTTTATTTACGGTTAGAAAACGACGATACTATAAAACTTTCATTTACAAGTGAAACTATACAAATCTCGGTAATGCGAATGCAATTCACTAAAAAAAATTATCATATTTGTTTCTAATGAGACGACACTCATAAAATTACTTATACTAATGAGCACAACCTATCTTGTTTACAGGGTCTTAGTGTTACTTCTCCTGTTAGATATGGTCATGTTAACACATTGGCTTAGTAATCGAATATTAGCTACAATAAAGGGCTTATAATTTTTACCATAAGAGCACGCCACGTCGCAAACACAATTAATTTACTGAATAAACTGAGTTCCCTTGTAGATTCTGTCCTATCTGATATATTTGACCAAACAGGTCCTTCTACAAATATTCTTTCATTGATGTGTCAATCGTGATGGTAATAAGCCTCGTACATTTGAATGAACTATATGTATTAAGATTTCTCTCTTTACAATCATGCAGAGAGTGCTGCAAACCAAAATTCAAATGTAATTATAGTGTTTCATTAGGTCAAGCTTCTTCGTGATCAGCAATACCATAAAAATGGGGTTTAGATGATCTTAACATCAGACGCAAAAGTAACAGTTTTGTAAGCAACGTCTAAATGGCAATGAGATCAAATCAGCTAACTTGAAAAATACATATATTAAGTAGCAAGGTCGAAAGAAGGTAGAGGAACAAACCATTTTCCCCATTCTTCTTCGCTGCAAATATCTCCAGTACGACAGGGTAGTTTATGCAACCTTCATAAAATTGTATTAAAAAAGAAAAAAGAAAAAGAAATGAAAGAAAAACCCGATTTATTACATTTGTTTTTCTTTTATTTTTATATAGTTTTATGATCATTAATATTCATATAAAATTTACCCTTTTGGAGGGATAGGAATTCCCTCAACCCTGAGGAAACACCAGTGGACAAAAAGGAAATTTGTTATTAATAAGAGAGATATATTTTAACTTTAAAAAGTCAGTGTTATCTGATGAGTCCAAGGTTGCCCATTTTTGCTTGAAACACATTTCGGATAAATTGTCCGTAATTTATATTGTTGTCGATCAAAGTTTCACATTTTGTTACTAGAGGCCAGCTCGTATGGCCCATATTCTTTTCCCCGTATAGCACTGTAAGATTCATCAACTGGCATAAGGTCAAACCTCCTTTGTGAAGAGTGACGCAAAAGGGAGTTATTACACTCGTTTCTCCACGGGTCTTCATACTGTCCTTGAGTTGAGCTTATATGCGTTCGTATACTTTCTTTATCTACATAAATTTTATTGTCGTTCGTTCCTTGTATTCTAGCCACATTTCCCTCCCCTTCGTACGTATAGCCATACAGATTAAAATCTTCAGAAGATCCGTTTTGATTACATGGATGTATAGGGCCATAGTTAACCCTCAGTGTTAGTGTACTATAACAAGGGTCTTCACAGGAGCCATAGAGTGGATCTTCAGACATATCTTCTCTGCTTACAGTGTTGTTTTCTCTGTTTCTTTCTTGGGTTATATATAACGCATTATGAACGTTAACACCATCTTTAAAAATAAAAAAGAAATGATATATCATTTTGGAATACTAGTATCAATTAGCAAGTTTCTTTTTTTCAGCTTTTTGTTTCAAATAAATTAAATGAAGTCAATCTGAATCAGAATTTCAGTTAATAATAATTTTTATTTAAAGGATTTCTGGTGACTGAAATTTAAATTTAGGTTTGTTGAAACTCATATGCTTTATTTCCTTTATATACTCATTGAAAATTATTGTTTATCGATATTATTTAATATAAATAATTTTTCAATTCCATTAATAGTACAATTTACGATTCGTCAGTTTTAAATGCAACTTTCTCTCATTTCTTTCTTTAAAAAAATACCCTGTGTTCATATTTGGCCTTTCTGGGGCGAGTCTTTTCTAGAGAACACACCTGACCGGATCTTTACTACTAGTATTTTTTCTTTCTGAAGATATTGATTATTACGAAACCTGTCTCAAACTTTGATTTTTGTTCTTTGCATAAAATAATTACCCTGAGAGGGAAAACAAGTACGTTATTACAATCTTCATTTACAGCCCATTGAAAACAACACACTACCCTCGAGTACTTTAAAATCTTATTATACCCCCGCTTGAAAAGCGGGAGGGTATATAGTAATCGGTATGTCCGTCCGTCCGTCTGTCTATCCGTCTGTTACGCTTTGGGTACCCATCTCTTATCCGGAACTCCTCCCATACCCCTCAATGAAATTTGATGAAACTTTCACAGAAACTTTGTTATATATTGCCATTGAGCACCCTCTATTTTACTTTTTGATCCAACTCATATTTTGGGTTTCCCAAAGCAAAACATGGACACTGCCATTATATTCACATGGAAGGCGGGGGTATCATTTCATGACCTCATTGCTCGCAGTATCTCTAGTTCTAATTAGTTTTTATATCATATTTATGTTTACATTAACACAATTTAGATCGTTTAAACACATGAGGAAAGTTAGTACGATTATGAAAAAAGTAATAATTATGTAAAGTACTTCTGGGAAGTTATGTTACACTGTATTTGGCTATAATCTACTTGCTAAGAATAGGGGATAAAATACTTCATCGTTAGCTTACCATGTCCTTCTTCTTTCCCTCTTGTATAATATTTTCTACAATATATTTATTAATGCAATCAGTAAAGATTTAATTCTTAGGTTTTATGATTTGATTGTCATTTAGAAAAACAATAAAAATCTATTTAACCTGTAAGTTATTCCGAAAAAGAGGAGCAAGCAGGCAGATAACACGCATGACATTACGACAAGAAATACAATCAAAATTCTATGGTCTTTAATGAAGGGCCCTTTATCTGTAAGATTATTAAAGACAACAAATAATAGAATACTCGATATGTTCACTGTACTTAGTTATTAAATTGATATGAATGTATTTACTTTTTATCATACATGTATCGTTTTAAGATGCATAGATTTATCTTCTCATCACCCATCCATGAAGCATGAAAAATAATAGTTGGCCATACAATGTATAATGACCATTAGTTTTTCTATTTTAAATAACAGTATCAGTTAATGTTAAATGATATTTATCGATAACACACCGATTGTTAAAGTAATATAAAGTATATATAAGCTTACATATTAAAAAAAACTACTATTTCCATAATTTACAAATGTTTAGATTTTTCTTGTATCAGTTTGTAAATAAATCAAGGAAAAAGACGATTAAGTTAGGTAATATAAATCTTAAGCACTCTTCTTTTTTATTGCTAAACCTATTACATTGGCTTCTCATTGCACTTGTTGAAATTTCATTGAAATTTTATTAACAGGTAAATCTAACAGTGATCAAAACGTTTGAATGATGTGTGTTTGTTTTTAAACGTCTCTTTCATCTTAGGAGAAATTTAAAGTCTTATCTGGCATATTTTTGATAATTTCAGACTATTTAAAATTAAATAGATCTTTCTATATGTTTTGTTACTTTATATAAAGATAGGACTTTTCTGTAAATAAAACAATTTAAATCAATCTCGCTTAATAGAAATCAGATATTTAAAAACAATAACCGATTTATTTCCGACTCGGCATTTAAATATCGGACACGGTTTAAAGTTAATTTAACTATAGAAATATAAATGTGGGAATATTTAAGTTCAAATTTAGAACGTAGATAGCAAATATCATCTTAATCTACACTTGATCTCGATTTTTTTATTTTTAGCTCAGATACTCCATATATAGCTTTAAAGTGAGGTCAAATGTTACAAAAAGAGCTTTTTTTTCTCTAAAAATTACTTTGAAATAATTTTTCATTAGACAGAATTTGCTATCTCTCTTAAATTAGACCTAAACATTAACTATCTGTGCAAATATCGACTTAATATATTCTAGTGACCTCAATATAAATTACTTTAACATCATCTGCGTAAGAAGTGTCACTACAGAGTGTGGCACATCTCTTTGGATGTTTTACTGACAAAATCGATTAGGGCCAACTCCATAATGGTCAACTTAGAACTTAAATGTATTAAAAACAGGATGACTTCAGCATTCCATCAGTAATTGCCCTTACTTATATAATTTTATTTTAACATAATCTGTTTTGATGTTTATCATTATGATTCTGAAGTGATTCGAGCTGCTAGTACATGTAGTACATGCTGTGAAACGATCGTTTTATTGAGGTAAGCAAAGAAATTGATGGTACGAAGATTTTTAAAAATAGCTTAAGTTGAGCTTTTTGAAAATTCAATTGTCATCTAAATGCCCTTTTCTATAAATACAACCAATCTCTGTGTCGTATTCTTTCTGACCTGTTTTATATCATTTTAAAGGTCATGCATTTATACTTAATTTGACTAGAAAAAGAGAATCCCGTCTATTTAATGACGTCTAATGGTCCTTGCCGGTGGGACTGGTCGACAGGAAATGCTTTTCGTTCTTCCATACCTGATTCTATCTCTTATATTTTTAAGGTTTTGTGTTCATGATTCAATTTTGATTTTCGAGATTGATTACTGATCGTTACATTTATTTTTGGATTCAACACATATATTTCGAAAAAAGCCCAAGTGTGTACATGTAAACGGGCTTCGTATTTTACCTTAAAGATATAAGGTTACTTTGTCCAGGATTATGACTTTTTTCTCAAGGCTCTTTATATTTTCAATCGATAAGGTCTTTCTTTATGTTTACAAACTGTTCATGTTTTCTTCTTTTGAATAAATTCACAGGTATTTGTGAATATAATATTCACATATTCTTGTAACCAAAAACATGCTAAAATTGCCAGTATTTTTTTATTATTAGATATATATCCTTATTTTATAATCAAAGAGCAATTAAGGTCAAGATCTAGTAAATAACTTGAGACTAATTTTTTTGTGCTAGATCTATTATGACGTCATAATCAATTTCAACTTTCTTTTTCCCGTACTTTACGGTTTTAGCAGAATTATGTAGAAAATAGGGTATTTTCATGTCATGCAATTTGAAATCATTTGAAAAGTAAACCGGATACCTATATTTAATTTGATATTGATTTGAAGAAGAGGCCATGAGCATACTAATTACCGTTTTCTGAGAGACTGTAGGCAATCTTGATACATTTCCTTTGCCGAATACGAAAAAAACTCCCATATTTATGACTGGTTTTCTTAATTTTTCATTGAAAATGACAGTTTAAAATACAGTTTTTCATTTTGTTTATCTACAAATTATGCCCCAAAACACCTAATTTGACCAAGCTAAAGTTGTAAAGCATCAATAAAGGAATTTATTACTCAAGTTTGATAAATCTGTAGGCACCTTTCATTTACTAGATCTTGACCTTAAGGAGGTATTATTTACCATCGTCTTTTTAAGCAGTGTTAATCCCTATTTCGATGATATTTACTGTAAAAATATCGTTCATGTCATTATTCATTAATGGAAAATCGTCATTTTAACATGTACAGTGCTCAGTCTTCCTTACATTTAATCTCATATTCTGACGTAATAAATTAAGAGGTTTCTACATAAGATTTAATATTTACTTTTTAAAAATCGATAGAATTGATACAAAATGTAGTTATTGAACACCAACATTAGATGTAGATTAATTTTGTTTCTAAAAACAATAATGAATTTTCCCTCTTTTTTTCACTTAATACAGAATGTAAAGTTATACTACCAGCGGGTTTTCCAAAGTTGTTGTCTGTTGTTTCGATGGATTTGTCTGTTGTTTCAATGGATTTATTAATCGAAGATAAACACGATTCAACCGAAATGGTTTGCTCTAAATCTGTGATGTTAACGTTATGTTCCGTGTTGGTGACATCATCAATCATCAAAGGTATGGTAAGATTTAAAATACATCCACATACAGGATGACAGGACTCAGATACGTTATTACAATTGCATGGCATATTACAATGCGGACCATAATGATTTTCAGGACATGTCATGTTGCAATTAAACCCCCGAAATCCAGGTCTGCACTCTATATGTAACAATGGGCATGTAAAATAATTAAACAAAGATGTAAAGTTACTTTAAACGCAATTAAAAGTACATTGTATTTGTATTAAAAATAAAATCCATTAAGACTTGAAGTTTCCTTGAAATGTTTACACAAAAAGTTTCCTGCAGTATAATAGTCAAATCTTACCAACACACATGTTATTTCTTTCTTCATAGTCTTTACAACAGAAAGTTTCATTCCCTCTACAAAAAATATATTAATATAAAATAAGATTTGATTTATTTCATATTTGTATTGAACAATTGTTCAGAGTAAATCAAATTACCTGTGACATACTTTATCCCCAGTCAATGTAACTACTGAACTGGTTGAGCAGAGGAAAGTGAAGAAAATTTGCCTGAATCGAAAAAAATTCATCATTAATTTTGCAGGACGGCACATCATCCTTATAAAATGGATTAACACTGTGACTGTTTAGTGAATACTGACACTGAAAGTACTCCAATACATTGCGGAAGTTGCAAACCCATTTTGTAATTTTCATGTAGTCGCCCATGTGACAGAAAACAACAAAGTATACCATGATTACTGACTGACTCTTAAAAATATAAAGATTAAATAATATATTTAGTAATACATGCATTCAAATATGAGAGTCAAATATTTCTTTTTTTTTATTTATAAGAATTCCAAATATATATCCCTAATGATGATTAACAAATGTAATTATGGAAATTAAAAGTTTTCAGATACAAAGAAGAAAATTCCAATGATACAATTTATGGGTATATGTAATTTGCATTCTACTTATACACATTTTACGATTAATCATACCGTTATGTTACATGAAATAATTTTAATACATTGTAATGCGTTTTATCATTAGTATATTACACTTGTCCACTTTATTTTCAAATATATACAAACAAGAGTTTTTTCCTAATTCTGTTCAAATAAAATTCGGAAATTATTTTAACTGGGGTTTAATTCTCGAGGTTTAAGAGGTATAAAGAGACTCACGATTTTACTTCCACCATTAAATACGAGGGTTGATCCAAAAGTAATGTCACAACTTCGATAAAATTGCTATAAATCGACGTAAAGCAAAAAAAAATTGTACCTGATGGAAGCTTTATTAATTTCAAATCAGACCTGAAAAATTCAAAGGAATATGATGTATACTTTCCAAAATATCGGATTTTAAACAATGTGCGTTTATGGTAGTCGCCGCACCTAAATATAAAGTCACATGACGGATACGCACCTTCATAATTTCAAGCGTTTCCCCTTCGTTTCATTAAGGTCTTCCGTTTCCAACGGAAGACCTTCTACTGATTCTGATGGTAAAAATTATTCTTTTTTTTTCTTCTACTTCCTAGACCGCAACTTTGAGGCCTCATATCTCACTCATTTCTCAACAGATTTCGCTCAAATTTTCAGATATTATAGACGTTTATAAACTCTATCAGAATGCTAAATAAAATTTCAAAAAGTCACATCCGGTTTTGAGTTATTTCCCTTTAAACGAAAATTTATAGGCTTTCGTTTCCAGACAAAGGCTCAGAGACGGCTAAAGCTGGACCAGAAATTCTACTGATTTTAGATAATAGAAGGATTGAAGTTGTGCACATCGGTTTTTGTTTTTCGATTTCTCTATTCAAAATGGCGCTATATAGGAGTCAAAAATTAGAACGCTTAAAAGAACCAAAAATTACTCATATTTTGCTTTTTATCTTCTAAACTAAAAATATTTTGTTAAAATATATAGAACATAATTTGTGCAGAATTAGAAGATCTTTCAAATGATTTGTCAGAAAAAGGGCTGACCCCTAAATTAAGGGATTAAGAGGGGCCAAAATTTTTTTTTCCAGATATCTCAAAATGTATTGAGAATTTGTTATACATTAAAGAAGCAAAGTTGTTGAAAATGTCAAGCTTAATCTAATGGAGTCGTCAAAATACGTCCAGCGTCGTTACTTCCGGCCAAACCGGAAGTAGTGGGAAAATTCGTATCTTGCCCTCTTTGACAAGTTTTTGGGTAATATATGTCTCTGAAAGCTTACAAATTAATTTTCCGTGCGTCGTCGTCACTTCCGGTCAAACCGGAAGTAGCAAAAATGGCTTTTTTTGCATTACTTAACATAGCGTTAGAGGATTCAAAGCATTTTGGGCGTTATTTCTCATTTTTGTGAAAAATGAAAGCTACTTCCGGTCAAACAGGACGGAAGACCTATTCGTTGCTTTGCAACGAGCTTTGCTCTAGTTAAAAAAATAATTGTGATTCTCAAGAGTTTTCACCAATTCCGCTTTTTTTAAGAATTCTTGATACCATTATACACTCACTCTTTTTTTATAAAATTTAAGCTCTCTGTCAATTAAACAGTTACTGTAGCATGAGACAAACTTAAAAATTCGCATGTCACTCTATACATCTGTCTTTTTTGACAACGTCAGAAACCATTGAACGTTTCCGTCTGATCTCCTATCTTTAGGTCATCTTTTCCTCTGCTGATCATTCAGTGAACAATCACCCGCCCAAACTGTCTAAAAGCATCTATTTAGATTTCTCTTATTTATTCTTTATTCTGTAAATCTGATTAATTAACGTAACTGTCGCTTGTAATGATTTCCATATTTTGAGGCAAAAATGCATTACAACTCGTCAAGCCGTTTCCCCCCATTTTGACAATCCCTTTGTGCAATTAAACAGGGTAAAACAACAATATTTATGATCACAAATACCAATGCCGTCATTTAATTTTCAATTAAACACTAGAAAATGATGAGAATTGTGTCTTTTTGAATAAATGGGAGATTGGGTGCTTTTTAAGAATCTTTTTAATGTTTGTCTTTTTCATTCTAAGAAAAACTACACTTTAAAACGTGATATTCCGTCGTGACGCGGCGACATACCCTATGCTCTATGTTTTAAACATCTATGAAATAAATTCAAATAAACATTATTAAATTAAAATTTCAATGTTAATTACATTTACACATGTATATTTGTGCATCTTTTGGTATATGGTATTTAATAACATGACGCCAAATATAAAAGATATGGACACTGTGACATTACTTTTGGATCAAACCTCGTATAATTTTTCACAGATATTCCTACTCAACAATCCACGAAATTAAATCCATGACAAACCCATATTTTTAAATGAATAATTTTTTACACGAAAATAAGTAATTTTAGCGTATTTATATATTTTTTTAGTTTTTTGAACAGTGGGTAATAAATTTAAGCAAAATAAAAATTAAGTTATTATATATATTATTTTTATTTATTTATTCATTTTTGTGTCTGGCATGGGACCTCGGTTTATACGGTCTGATCTGAAGCATCGGTCTACACGTCCTGCATCTGGATCCTCAGAGAACTTTTTACAGGCCACTTTAGCTTAGAACAAACTGTCTACCCACTGCGCCACGCGGGCGACATGTGATTATATAAATACCATGTACATGAAATATCCTAACATGAAGACAGAACTGGAAAGTTGATCATGGAAACAGATCACGTATTTTTACAGCCGCCATCATTTTCTGTTTCTGAAAAACAACTAATTGTTGATTGTAAGAATTTAATTTTTTTCAAATTTAATATTGAGAGATATATTCACCTATAGTTTCTAAATATGCATCAGTGATTTAGAACTAAAGAGATATAAGGGTATTTTCTCTAAAATATCCAGAAAAAAGATCCATTATTTATGCATTAGAGTGAACAAAGTTAAGAGAAATTGTTACATTATTATACAATTATGGACTTCACTGAGGTCGATATGTGGTTATAAGGACTCATGGCAATTGATATTGACCGAAGACTTAGAAAGTGATAGCGACCGAGCCTGTGAGGTCGCTATCATTTTCTGTGTCTGAGGAATATCACGTGACGTCCTTTCAGCAATGAAAATTACGAAAATGATCCTCTTATATAATACTAGTATAAAGAAGTTATCTTACAGAGCGATTGATAACAACTGAAAAAAAAAATGTTAACTTCATCAAAGCAAGTTTGATGAAGAACTATTTTCTTTTCTTGTAAATATTTTTCCTTGCATAAATATATTGTATTTAGATGTGATTTACTGAGCTTTTGAAATGTAGTTCTTACGCTAAACATATTGCTTAATTTTTTGGTTAAAACTGGAACTGGAACTGAAAACCAGTCCTTTCCTACAATTTTAACAAAACTATGCATTTATTTGAAAATTACTTGTGTCGTCTTTTATTCGGTAGTATATCATATTTTTATATTGATGTGCCCATGGAAATTCAAATACTAGTATTCTTTTTGTTTTTAGTATATTTTTGATAGCTTTGATATAATATTTTCTCTTTCAAAATTTAGAACAAATGAACAAATTTCGAACAAATTTCTTGGACACAAAAATTATGTTGTTTTTTATTTTAATAAAGAATAACCAACGAATTTCAACATAAAAACAAAGGCTTTTCAAGTGATTTAGAATATTTAAAATACTACTCACTCAATGTTTTTATTTGCTTACAAGGCACATATGTTTCATATACGGGGTACCCCCTACTTATATTTACCACAAGGAACCTAATTCAATGTCAGGTACCTCCGCTTCAAGTTCGTATTTTGTTAATATATTAATCATTAATCTACTTTAAAATGACATCGTTCGCTTCGAAAGACTCTATTCTTGTCAATAAAATCATTTCAGAAGTCTCTGGTCGAACCTCTTTACCTTAAACTACTCATTTATTCCTCAAAAATTACCTCGATAAAAATTAAGACATCTCATAAGATATATTTACTTCCGGTTGGGGTTATAGGTGTACGATAAAACCAGAAACCTGGGAATGAATACACGGAAGTCTCTGGTTTTAAAATAATAAATAAACATAATAAAAAAATATTTTTAAAAAATAAGAATAATTAATAAATATTTGTATCTAAACTTCACACCTCACTCCGTGATCGGAAGGTCGAAATTTCGAATCTCGGCCATGATTGACCTAATTTAATAAAAATGGGTAGGAACTGTTCCTTGACAATGCACTCGGCACTCTGAAGTGGAAGTTGCAGGGCGTTCGGATGAGACCTTAAAAACCGAGGCCCCGTGTGGCGCCACGGCAAGGGTTGGCATGATATAGATCCCTCACTTCTCAATGCCCTGAACAGACATATTACATACAATATTGTGGCTCAATTATAGTCTCAAAGAGAAATGTCTTTACCTAACCTGAAGCCAAACGACATAGAACAAAATGGCTACATGTAATATAGCTGCAGAACTGTAGCGTTAGGTTTTTATATATTAGTCTTTGAACCATAACGCTACAGTTCTGGGGCCCGTTAAAAATACAAAAGGACTTACGACTTAAGACCAAATTTAATTCTTCTAAAACTTTTTAATTGACATTATATCCAAAATTATTTTTAACTTCTTAAAAGGAATTTGGTATGATATTTTTACACAAACAATTTCAAAGAGAATTATTAATTTTGCAAAATTTTACAATCAACTGAAGTTATTTGGTCATAGTCGTAAGTTCTTTTGTAAAACGAGCCCAACAGTACATTTATTACAGCTTCAATCTACTTGAAATGAATTTTTTACAAAAGTTTGTTTAGGACTCCTTTTTGCTTTTCCTTGTATATACATGCATTATCATAATTCATAATTTTATGCAATATTTGCCCCGACCCTACCCCAGAGTTTATAATGTATATACATAGTTCTACTCATGAATTCTCATCAAAAGTAAAAAATAAACTTAATATACATGTAGTGACGATATGCATACATTAGTTAAATATATTTTTATACACACAGTTCTGCTCATGAATTCTCTACAAAATGAAAAAAAACTTAATATAGTGATGACATGCATACATCAATTAGCCCGTGTGGCGCAGTGGTTAGAGCGTCTGCTCTATATAGAGTCTCGCAGTAAGCAGTTGATCCTTACGTCGCTGGTTCGAATCCCACTGTGGGACGTGGAGACCGGTCCTTCGGATGACCGTATAAGTCCCGTGTCGCAGTAGGTGCTGGCACGAAAAAGATCCCTCCCTGCTCAATGGCCCTGGGCGCCGAGTATAGGATAAAATTTGCAACAATCCTCCAGCAAGTGGTGGAAAATATTCGGATTACTAGTATTTCATCAATATTATATTTTTAAATGAATGCATTTATAAGCGTATTCAAAAATATAGAAAACAATGTACCATTTTCAGGAAAAAAAATGAAAAATAAGGAAACAAAAAAATTTTATAGGGTTGAATAATTATTGGCTAGAATCTAATATTGCAATAAATCATGATCATCTGCACAAGCCTTTCAGGCTTGTTGAATATTGTATTTCTTAATTACATGCATATAGCTCAATCATCATATTGACCACAAAAAGAGTAATGATTGATAAATGATTTCCTTGATATTGAATTGCAAATTAGCCACATAGATTACACGTGTAATCGTTTTTATTAAAATAACAACTTTAATGAAGAAAAAAAAGTTTTTGAGGTAATCAGTTTCGTATATTAAAATTCAAATTTATAATTCATTTTTCTGGTATAAATCATTTAATGCCCAACGTTACCATTTCCTTTTTATTTATTTTGAGAATCGCTTGCCAAATGGACTAACTTAAGCAAAAGTCGAAATTATCGTGGGGGCATGTAGTGCATCTTGTTTGCTTCTTTGTTTACTAGTGACATCTTGCTGTTCCTGGCCTTCTTCATCCATGCAGGAGATATAAACGATTTAAAGATTGAAAACACCACAGTTTACTTGTCATATTTTCTCTATAATTAATAACCTTTTTGTACCCTTTTCTTTATTGAATCATATAAAATGTACGAGGACTGATCCAAAAATCATATAGAATGTACGTATATAGACATTTTCTTTTTCCTTCAAGTAGAGCAATTTGTATTCATAAATACAGCAAAATAATAACATCCCCCCCTCATTCTCTCCCTCTCTGTTATGAGGTAGATCTCTGTAGAAGTGGAAAGCATTACTGAATTTTCAATTTCATTATGTTCACGATTTAAGAATTTTCCGCGAACTTTAAACCATCGTTTTTATTACCTCACGTCATTTCTACCTAAAACAAGCATAGCACCTGAATATTTATGAACGATTCTCTGTGAAATTGAAAGTACCGTAAAAGGTAACTTTCTAACAAACCGTGAAATTTTAGACACTTGAAATCTAAGACTTCTATAGTATACACTGACATTATACACATGTAGCAAAGCAATAGACTGGACACAAAGTCGATCCTTTTCTTTGAAGTCGATATATCCTTGGATTGATTTTATCAAATGACCACATTTGTAATATTAATTTCTAAGAAACATTTAAAATAGACATTTTTTAAAGAATTGTTTGAAACTTTCACTTTTATAAACACATCTTTGAATTTTTATAATTTATCATTTGTTAAAAAAGGTGTTATCTTGAAATATATGATTATGCATGTGTTATAATCAATGTCTTGATAAAAAAAAACGTTGATCGTTATACTTTACTTTATTCGTTATATAATAAATAATATACCAAAACATTTGCGCCACCAGACACACTTATCAGCTATAAAAATCTATATGGGGAAGTTGGATAATTGATGTATATATTTAGTTTGCTCTTCCTCAATACTGATATTTCCTAACATAGGTCACAATAAATGACTGAATATTGACTTCAATTTGTACCTGTATGTATTGTATTTGACCCCTTACAATATTTAACAAATCTATTCATTGTATGAATATTTAGCAAACTGGAGTATTGTATTATTTATTACATCCGTATTTTTTGTACTAATTGCGAGATTCTTAAACTTTTATGTTTAATATGTGTAATGCTGCATTTTGCGGAAAATATTGCATATCTGATAGCATGTCTGAAGTAGATCTACCTGAAAGTAAATTTATGATAGGTGCTGGGAATTATTTTTCTTTTACACCCACTCAAACAACTTTTAAACTCTTAACGGCTACAAAACGGCGATACCATAATATAAGTAGTTTTCAAGTTTACTTCAAGAGTTATGCAAACACGAGTGGAACATCATAAATTTCTCTGTGAGGAAGATAATTAACTTTAAAAAAATAATTTTATTGGTTTCTCTTGAGACGACACTCATTGATTTGCTTAATATTTTAATAATCCTTTACCGGATCTTCGTGTAACTTTTCCTGATTGAGACTTTCACATTTAGTTTTGAGATGCCAGCTCGTACGACCCGTATTCTTTTCCCCGTATAGCACTGCAATTTCATCTACTGGCATTAGGTCAAACCTCCTTTGTGAAGAGTGACGCAAAGGAGAGTTATTACAATCATTTCTCCACGGATCTTCATACTGTCCTTGAGTTGAGCTCATATGCGTTTGTACACTTTCTTTATCCACAGAAATATTATTGTCTTTCATCCTTGTACTCCAGCCACAGCCCCTCCGCTTCATACTTGTACGTATAGCCATAGGGATTCAAATCTTCAGAAGATCCGGTTTGAGTACATGGATGTTTAGGGCCATAGTTCACCTTCAGTGTTAATGTACTATAACACGGGTCTTCACAGGAGCTGTAGAGTGGATCTTAAGACGTATCTTCTCTGCTTACAGTATTGTTTTCTCTGTTTCCTTCTTGGGTTATGTATAAAGCATTATGAACACCATCTTTAAAAATAACAATAAATGAAATATCATTTTGGATTATCAATTAGCAAATTTCTTTCTTTTTTTTTTTTTTTTTTTTTTTTAAATTTTTCAGCTTTTTGTTCAAATAAATTCAATGAAGTCAATTTGAATGAGACTACAGTTAATAACAATTTTTATTTGCCTAAAATTTAAAATTATGTTTATTGAAACTTATGTGCTTTATTTCCTTTATATAATCATTGAAAATTATTGTTTATCGATATCATTTCATATAAATAATTTTTTCAATTCCATAATAATAGTACAGTTTACGATTCACCAGTTTTAAATGCAACTTTTTCTTATTTCTTTCTTTAAAAAAATACCAGGGTATGTGTTTATGTTTGGCTTTTCTAGGGAGAATCTTTTCTAGAGAACACCCTCGAGTTTTTTTAAATCTTGTTTTTATTAGTTTTTATATAATATTAATGTTTAAATTAATACAATTTAGATACTTGAAACACACGAAGAAAGTTAGCACGATTATGAAGAAATTAATAGAGTCATAGTTATGTAAATTACTTAATCGAAATTATGTTACATTGTATTTGGCTATAATCTACTTGCTAGGAATAGGTGATAGAATATTTCATCGTTAGCTTACCATGTCCTTCTTCTTTCTATCTGGTATAATATTTTCTACAATATCTACATTACATACGTTTTTTGCATATAAAGTGAATGGAAATCTATTTCATTCAAAACACCATAACACACACGGGGTGCAAAGAGGTAAAGCATGCGTTTTAGTTTGACGTCATAATCGTTGAACGCCGAGGAAGTGCAACGTCACAAAATTGACAAGAAGCTGTTACGTTGGCTGATCCAATAACTGTAGCTTACATGAAGGATAATATATCGTTTTTTAAATAGAAATCACATTTGCAGGTAAAAAAAAATGTAAAAAGCAATGAATCATTATTTTTTGAAAGATATAGTCTCATAACTGCAACGGTGTGTGCAAACATGCTAACAAGCGCGTTATTCAATTAGTTTGCACACACCGTTGAAGGTATGAGACTATATCTTTCAAAAAATAATGATTCGTTGCTTAACAATCAAAATTTTGTAGTCTTTAATGAAGGGTCTTTTATCTGTAAGATTATAAAAGACAACATAGAATAGAATACTCGATATGTTCACTGTACTTTGTTATTAAATTGATATGCATGTATTTACATTTTATCATACTTGTATCGTTTGCAGATGCATACATTTATCCTGGCCTCTCATCACCCGTCCATAAACACCATAACACACACAAACCTAAGGCGAAGGTTGAAGTTTCTCAAATATATGTCAAACTCAAAGGTCAAGGTCAAAGGGTTCAAATTGTTGATATCAGAAGAAAGTCTTGTCACAAGGAATGCACATGTGAAATAGGTAATCCCTAGTACTTCCTGTTGAAAAGTTAATTGCCAAGGTTAATTTTTTTAAGTGGTTCAAACTCTAGGGTCAAGGTCAAACATATTTAAACCTGTTGACAGTTCACAATGAATACAGTACATGTTAAGCATGAAAGCCCTAGCACCTACTGATCAAATTTAAGCCAAGTTTAAGATTTGGTATTTTTCTTGTAAAAATGTGTATCCTAGGTCAAGCGATCAGAGGTAAAAATTAATGGTACCCAAATAAAAGGTCTTAATTGTCACAAGAAATAAACCTATAAAATGTGGAAGCCATTTGTATAGCCCATCCCACTTAAAACTTATGGGCAAGGTTATAATTTCTGCAGACAAATAGACAGACATAATATAAACACAAGA
>PRKT01000677.1:104922-137318 GCA_003671525.1 Saccostrea glomerata
TATCGGTTTTTGATTTCGATAAACGGTGTTGCCGTGGTTACTAAAAATAGAAATTTCTGTGAAATTCTTTCAAAATGCTACTCCTCCTACAGTTTTAGTCTGATTTCAATATAACTTGGCAAACAAGTAGACTACACAAAGATACATAATTTTGTAAATCGGTTTTTGATTTTGATTAACGGTGTTGCGTGGTAACAAAAAATAGAAATTTCTGTGAAATTTCTTTGAAAATGCTACTCCTCCTACAGTTTTGGTCTGATTTCAGTATTACTTGGCAAACAAGTAGACTACACTAAGATAAATAATTCTGTGTATCAGTTTTTGATTTCAATTAACGGTGTTGCCGTGGTTACTAAGAATAGAAATTTCTGTGAAATTTCTTTGAAAATGTTACTCCTCCTACAGTTTTGGTCTGATTTCAATATAACTTGGCAAACAAGTAGACTACATTTAGAACATAAAGAGACTTTATCAAGGTTCATTATTCTATTTTTTTGCTGTAAAGTTTCAATTCCCAACTGCTTAAGTACTTTTCCCTTCCTTTGCTATAAGTACAAACCAGTAGAGCTTTAGTCTCGACAGAGACTTCTGGTTATTTTGTTTATTTAATTTGTTTTCAGTTTTTTTTCTCCTGCTTGTCAGGAAATTCTGGGCTGGAATTTTTGACTGAGATGTGAACCCACCTCCCTACTCCCGAAAAAAATTCTGGATCCGCACAAGTATTGGCAGTAACTGAATGTCACATCGACAACGGGAGATAACTTTACAATATGAAATTCGTGTAGTGTGGCATGCGATGATCTTTGACCCTTTTTGAACTTTAACCTAATCGTTTGGGTTTATTTTACCCCCCACTATACTAAAACTTGTACTTACCGACCTCCATAGGTCTTGTCAACTTCATGAAATATATAATCCAATTATAACACAAAATGAATATTAATCCAATACACACCAACTTGCAGCATGACACTGCTAATGCTATTCCATTCTGCAAACCTTCGTGCCGTCGATTCCGTCACCTTATCAGATGAAGTGGGAATCGGCCGAGGTGTGCCGAATGGAGTTTAATCTAAAAATATGATAATGGGTGACGCAACGTGATGTGATGTAGAAGTTTACATGTTAACATGTATAGTACAAGAGCAAATTTTAAATTAATTCATAACAAACGATGTTTTAACAAAACTGTTCCATCTAGCCTATTCCAAAAAGTATATGCTGTGTGATTGTGATGTCGAGGGGGGGGGATTAGTAAATTTGAAAAGGTCCTCAGCAATTATGAGCAAAACATTTATCAAAATCTAATCTACATCATTCATAGAATTCAAATTGGTATATAATGAATTAAGCATGTAAAATAAATATAAGAGGTTCAGAGTTATAGGTCATAGGGAGAATTTCATACTCAATTTGATGAATACACTGTACATGTAAATTATATAGAATTATTTTGACTTTTTCCTTGGAAAGCCGCCCAATATGTAGGAGCGTGTATTTAGAGGCAAACACCTTAGTGCGGGTATTACTGTCTCATGACAGCATCTAGTTACTCATGTCCGTCCGTCCGTCTATCACACTTTTCTTCCCTGAACTCCTCCTACATTTTACACAGTAGCTTAATCATCTTTTGGGAGATGGTTGGTGGTGTCATGTAGATGTGCAGTTAGTAAGGTTTCAGAATTTTGATTTTGCCCCAGGGGGTCAAATCAGTAGCCTGATCATGTTTTAGGAGAGTTAAATATTTTGAAAATTAGGTAAAACATCAACATCATAGGGTAAAAAATCATAGCATGCTGGAAAACATCTTGAATTCTTACGAGTATTGTACATGTCAAATGTGAAAGTCATATCTCTTCTCAATCCAAAGTTATAAGCAAATGCAACATTTTGAAAAGTATGTTAAGCTTCAAGGTCAAGTTCACAGATTCATGATTTATTTTGAAATGTCTTATCATAGGTAATAATATACATGCATGTATAATATGAATTCTTTCAAAATGATGAATTTAAAACAATGTAATTTTTTTGCAAGTAGGTCAAACTTCAAGGTCATGGGTAAAAAAAATCATGGCATTGTCACAGGTAAATACTAATTATACATATGTTTAATACAAATGCCTTGTCTCTTCTCATTCAATAGATATGACTGTGATGACCAAGGTTAAATTGACAGACTGACATACAGATGTACATATACTGATTTCAATGTGAATTGGTTAAAATTGGCCCAGTGGTTGTAGAGGAGTTAAAAATGTAAAGTTTCCATACAAACAAATGGACGACAGACGTAATGTGATAAAAAAAACCCTGAAAAGCTCAAATGAGCTAAAAACATAGGATTCACATGTATTTGGAAATGTTACCATGGTTACAGTTTTTGAAAAGCTTTTTTTTCATGCAATTTTTTGAGAAACTGAAAATGTATGACATATGTATCCATTGTTGAAAAAACTGAACAATTTAGAAAACAGTATCATTGAAAATAGTTAATCAAGCTGTTTTAAGTAACAAAATAAAGCTAGTAAACTTTTATAGCTAATTCAACCATAGAACTTACTCAAATTTTAAGATGCACAACCGTTTCAAATCTTATAATACATGTAATTATTTTTAAAATATTTATGTAATCATTTCTGATTCAAGGGAGAACAAGAGATACAACCAACATGTTCATGTTTTATGTTATCTTTAGTAATTTGTTTGTTTGTTGTGAAAACAGCTCTCTCTGGAATTTTCCCTCATATGGAGACACCGCCATTTAAAAGTAATGAAGACAAGATGTGTTTGTTAAACACTGATGCCCACGTATGGCAGCTTATGGCGAAGGTTGAAGTTTCTCAAATGTATGTCAAACTCAAAGGTCAAGGTCAAAGGGTTAAAATTGTTGGTATCAAAAGAAAGTCTTGTTACAAGGAATACACATGTGAAATATAAAGAAATCCCTAGTACTTCCTGTTCAAAAGTTAATTGCCAAGGTTAATTTCTTTTTTTTAAGTGGGTCTAACTCTAGGGCTAAGGTCAAACATATTTATATCTGTTGAAAGTTTACAATGAATACAGTACATGTTAAGCATGAAAATCCTAGCACCTACTGATCAAAAATCTAAGCCAAATTACTGATCAAATTTCTGCAGACAAACAGTCAGACATTATTTATAAACACAAAAAACAATATATATATATATAGTCAAATGGAAAAAAAATTCTATTCTGGAGTCAGAAGATCAATTGCAATTTCACGAACAAGGAGTGGCTAGGGAGATTGGAACCCCCCCTGGAGTTTGCTTTCTTATTTAAATAAGACTATATACTGAAGAAAATAAAAAATTACTTTGGACATCATCCCCCTTAGAAAACATTGACCCCACGACCTCACTTTCATTGTTTTTATTTTGTTTTCATTTTTTTATCTTTGCTTGTGAGAAAATTCTGGGCTGACATTTTTTTGACTGAGGTGTGAACCCTAATCCCCCCTCCTGAAAAAAAATCTGGATCTGCACCTGTAACTGAATGTCACATCGACAACGGGAGATAACTTCGCAATGAGAAATCCGACTATACTGTGGCATGCGATGATCTTTGAACTTTAACCTAATCTAAATTTTGCATTTCGGTTCATTTTACCCCAATCTATACTTAAACTTGTACTTACCGACTGTCATATGTTCTGTGAACTTCATGAAATATGATCCAATTATAACACAAAATGATTTTTTCAATACACATCACACTGCAGCATGTGCATGCTATACTATTTGACAAACCTTGGCTAAATGCAGATGAAGAACAAATTGGCCGAGGTGTGCCGAGTGGTGTTTAATCTAAAAATATGATAATGGGTGACGCAACCCAGTGTAATGTAGAAATTTTCCAAAAGGTGTTTACATGTAAACATGTATACCTTAAATCTGGAAATTTTTACGTTGATTTTATTTTGCGAATCTGGGTCAAAATGCTGTTGATTGTATTTTTTACGTTTCAAAATTTTGCGAACTACTTTGTTTACATTTTCTTATTGTTGAATTATTTTTAAGACAAATATTTTTGTGAATGCAATGAATTTGCAAATTTGCTAAAAAATTATCTACGGAAAAATTTCCAGATTTACGGTAGTTCAAGAACAAATTTTAAAATTAATTCATAACAAACTATGTTTTAACATAACTTTTCCATCTTCATGTGTATCCTATTAAAAAAAAGTACGGTTCGTGAGAGTGTGTGTGTGTGGCGTTTTCTTTGTTTTGTTGTTTTTTTGGGGGGGGAGGGGCATTATTAAATTCAAAAAGGTACCAATTATGAGCAAAACATTTTTTAAAATCTAATTTACACATAGGCGTCCGAACCGGGGGGCTTACCCCCCCCCCCATTTTTTTTTGCAAAGATGGACATTTTCTATGTATTGAAAATTGGGGTTTACCTTTTTTGTTGGTTTAGCCCCCCCCCTCCCCACTTTCAATTTCCTTCCGACGCCTATGAAGCATATAAAATACATATAAGAGGCACTGAGTCATAGGTCACATAGTCAAAGGGTCTGAGAATGATATACTCAATGTGACGAATACATGTACTGTGTAAATTATAGAATTATTTTGACTTTTCCTTGGAAGGCTTTAAGCCTAATATATACGTGAGTGTATTTAGAGGCAAACACCTTAGTGCGGGTATTACTGTCTCATGACAGCATCTAGTTACATTTTTAAAGATTGTTCTTGTGCAGCTGATCCCGCCTCTGATGTTTCGAAGGTCCATGTTTGCGCTGCTCCTATTTTTATTGGTTGATGGACTTTGAAATTGAATACTGTTCGTTATCTTCATATCCTTCTTGTATCAGTTTGTTAATAAATCAAGGAAAAAGAAGATTGAGTTAGATAATTTAAATCTACATGCACTCTTCTGTTTTATTGCCAAAGCTATTCTCTTGGCTCTTAATTGCACTTTCGGAAATTTTATTGTAAGAGGTAAAGTCAACAGTGATCAAAGAATGGTGTTTGTTTGTTTGCTTTTAAACATTTCTTCGAGAATACTCCTCACGTTGAGAAGTCATTTGCCAGTGAAAGTCTGCAAATTTAAATCTTAACTCAGCAGCTACCTTGAAGGAGCAGTTTAAAGTCATATATGGAGTATTTTGATAAGTTCAGACTAAATAAAATGAAAAAAGATATTTCTATTTGTTTTGTTACTTTAAATAAAGATAGGACTTTCCGGTAAATTACACAATTTAAATCAATCTCGTTTCATAGAAATCAGATATTTAAACCAACAACCGATTACCATGGTTAATTTTCAATACGTCGTCGATAAATCTAAATGTCGAACTGAAGGCCACAACAAGCCCTTTCTTCTTTTCACCTTAGGGTTTTGCATAAATTCTACTTGATATGAATATGAAAAAAGGTCTGCTAATAATGGAGCACAATTGGTACCCATGGGAATTCCAATAGATTGTTGGAATGTCTGATCCCTCCCAAAAAACTCACATAGATATTGTCAATCAGACACTGTCGCCCGCACGGCGCAGTGGTTAGAGCGTCTGCTCCAAAGAGACGAAGTAAGTAAGAGTTGATCCTTACGTCATGGGTTCGAATTCCACTGTAGGACGTGGATCCTGAGTGCCGAGTATAGGACAACATTTGTAGTTCTCCACCGGCAAGTGTTGGCGTCTCCAAATGTGTGAAAAATTCTCGAGAAACAATTAGTCAGTCAATCCGAAACTCAAGCATCTTTTTGATGTCAAATTTAGAGTACTTGTGTGTATAATCAGAATGTTTTTGAACAAAATAATTGAAAAAAAAATAATCAATGGCAAGCTTTGTAAATTTACGAGCTCCATTTTTATGGAAAAAGCAGCTGTCAATGATATCAAAAAGCCTGGACTTTAATTGATCGTGGGGAATGGTTGTGTATAAAGTTGAAGAGTCGCGTTTTAAGTTGTTAATTTTGGTAAAATTTTATGATTTCATATTTTTAAGTACAGTGTATCAACATCTAATGTATACCACTTCTTGAATATATTGTTGCACAATAATCTTGAAGTTTCTCCTTCACTACTTTTAATATCTTAATGAGGAGTAAAGAACGCAGATATTTGTATTTATTAAAACCGACAACATTCTAAGAGTGGCAATTTTATTAGTTTAATTATTAATAATTTAATTTTATTTGTATTCTCGCCTCTCATTGGTTGATTTCCAAAAAGGAACACATAACATTTTGTATAATCTGGTTTGGTATGGGGACACACCCCCTTGACGACCAGCTTAATCATCATATCCAGGCAATCCCCTCATTTCCAGTCCTCGGAATCCATGGAAAATTCCAGATTTAATAAATGTACCTTCAACTTTAAACAATTACTCGTTCATACCTCATGTAAACAAACATCATGGCTGCTAGATCTATGTATCAGTTATTACCTCCCCTCGCTTCAAGTCACTTCCATTACTACGGTTGTATTATTGCGCGGTAAATTTGAACTTATAAAAAAGCAACATAATTTTACATCAAAAGTTGTTTAATTATTTTAAAATTAAATTATAAGGAATGACTTTAATTCTTGGCCATATTATCGAGTATAATCTGGTTTGGGTCAGTTTACGCTTTTTTTATAATCCGCTTCGCGGATTATAAAGCGTAAACTGACCCAAACCAGATTATACTCGATAATATGGCCAAGAATTAGAGTCATTCCTTAATAATATCTCCTTGTATAACCGAAGAGCAATTAAGGATGTTATTTATTTTTTAATCATAAAATTATTAAAATATTTCAAATAATTTACCATCGTCTTTTTCCGCAATGTTAATCCATATGTCGGTGATATTTACTGTAAAAGATACACATCATTCATGTCCTGATTCATTAGAGGAAAATCATCATTTTGACAGTGCTCGGTCCTCTTGGCATTTTATCCCAAATTCCGCCGTAATAAATTAAGAGGTTTCTACATCTGATTTAAATTTTGTTCAAGAAAATCGACAGAATTAATACATAATGTAGTTATTGAACGCCAATACTATATGTAGATTAATGCTATTTCTAAGAAAGTAATACTAATATTGATTTTTGTAACTCTTGACTTAATACAGAATGTGATGATATACTACCAGTATTTTTTTCCAATGTTGTTCACTGTTGTTTCGATGGATTTTTATCAAAGATAAACACGACTCCATCGAAAGGGTTTGCTCAATATCTATTACCGGTATGTTAACGTAATGTTCCATGCTGGTGACATTGTCAATCATCAAAGGTTTGGTGAGATTTGAAATACAACCACATACAGTGTATATGATGACAGTATTCAGACACGTTATTACAATTGCATTGCATATTACAACGCGGACCATAATGATTTTCTGGACATGTCAAGTTGCAATCAACCCCCCGAAATCCAGGTCTGCACTCTATATAAGTATATATCACAATGGGTAAGAAAAATAATTCAACAAAGGTGTGAAATGTCTTGAAACGCAATTAAAAAAGTATTTAAATATATATATTTTTAAAATCCATTAAGACTAAGTTTCATTTCAATATTTACACAAAAAGTTTTATGCAGTATGATAGATCAAATCTTAACAACACATTTGTTATTTCTTTCTTCATAGTCTTTGCAACAGGAAGGTTCGTTTCCTCTACAAAAAATGTATCAATATAAAAAGAGATTTGTTTGGATTCGTATTTGCATTGAACTTGTTCAGAGTAAATTACCTGTGACATATATTATCCCCAGTCAATGCAGCTACTGAACTGGTTGAGGAGAGCAAAATGAAAATTTGCCTAAATCTATAAAATTTCATCGTTAATTTTGCAAGATGGCACATCATCCTTATAAAATGGATTTACACTGTGCTTGTTTAGTGAATGCTGGCACTGAAATTACTCCAATACATTGCGGAAATTGCATACCCATTTTGTAATTTTCATGTAGTCGCCCATGTGACAAAGAAACAACGAAGTATACCATGATTACGGACTGGTTTTTAAAAATATGAAGATTAAATAATATACATGTATTGATGATATTCAAATATGAGACTTAGATATTTGTTTCTTTTTTAATATAAGAATTCCAAAAAATATACCTAAAGATAATAAATAAATGTAATTTTGGTGAAAAAGGGTTTTTAAATAAAAAAGGAAAATCCCAATGATACGAAATATGGATATATGTAATTTGCATTCTACTTATGAACATTTTAAGGTAAATCATACCAGTACGTTATATGAAATTATTTTGATATATTTGACCCCACGAAAAATGCGATTTTACAGCATTTATCATTTTTTTAAGTGTGGATAAAAATTTAAACAAATTAAAAATCAATAGTTTTTTTTAGTTTTCTTTTATTTTCATTTATTTATTTTTGTGTGTGATATCTCGGTTTAAAAAACTTCTATGACGTCATCATTGTTAGAAGTCTAGGGATATATTAACGATTCAACCAGCACTAGTTGGATATTTAAAAGATCCAACTGGCCATCAGTTGGATATTTTAAATATCCAACTGCCTATTGGTTGGATATTTAAATATCCAACTGAGTTGCATAAAACAAAAACAATGAACAAAAAATAAAAACAATTTTAAAATGCATTTCCAATGCACATGAAAAATAATAATTATTCCAAATTTGTCACACTATTAGAATTAATTTCCAGTGCACACGGAATTACCGTAATTACGTTGTATTTATCACATTTATCATGTTTCAAATGCACTTCCAATACTCACAGAAATAACAATTCCTCCGAATTTTGCACCCTTTTAGAAATGTTTTCAATCCTACATCACTTTTTGACTCTTAAATATATTTTCACCTTGAATCTTAAACTACATCTTTTTTAAGTACTGCTGAATATTATTTCTGGGTCCATTATCAGTAAATCCCTTAAGATTATCCGAGATTCATCTCTGTTTCATACTTTTCCGGCGTACTTCCCCAATCAACTTAATTAATTGACAGCCAGTCTATTTTTCGACACCGTTTTTATTGCAGATCTTGATATGGAATGTTCTTAAAGCAGGTTGGATCCGCATAACACCGCTTTATCTGTTTAAGCACTACTACATATTTGTATTTATGTGCAACATAAAGTAATTTATACCATCTATGTTAGTCTGACCCCACGAAAAAATGGGATTTTACAGTATTCATGATTTTTTTAAATTGTCGATAAAAATTTAAAGAAAAATAAAAATCAATAACTTTTTAAAGTTTTCTTTTCTTCTTATTTATTTAATTTTGTGTGTGATATCTCGGTTTATACGGTCCGATCCGAAACATCGGTCTCCACGTCCCGCAATGGGATTCTAATGAGAGAACTACATATAGGATAACTTCTTACAGGCACTCTAGTGTAGAACAAACTGTCTAACCCTACGCCACGTGGTCGACAGTTTAGTTACATACATGTATACAATATCCTGTACAAAGAATAGCCAACATATGAAGACAAAACTGAAAAGTTTGTCAAAGAAACAGATCACTGAGTTTTATAGCAATTATTTTTTATCTCTGAAAAACGAGTTGTTGATCATAACGAATCAGGAAATACGTAAGGAATCTCTGTCCAGTTAGTAGACTATGCAAGGGCATCAACGACCCGTGTTTCTAGCTAGTGTTGATGTCTCTACTAACTAGACAGTGAATCCCTATATCTAAAATAAGTTCCATTTCATGGTAAAATAAAATTGTAAATTTAGATTTTAAAAATGTAGACTAATAGAATTAAATTACACGAAGCCCCCCATGTCAATTTCAATCACCCCTATTAACGTCAAAACAAAGACAGCTGCACGAGATTTCCATGCACATTAGGCCACCGTATCTCTTGATGTATCGCTTGACGATATCTACATGCTGGTAGAATGATCAAGAAATCAAACAAACTAACTTTAAAAGAGTTATCACAGAGTACAAAAATAGAACTGGAAATGTTCACTGATGGCCCAAAGACCATAATACATGTACTAATCTAAGTCATTTTTGACATGCTGTTTTTCTGCTGAATATTTGGAAATTTCTCCATCTCTACTTACTTCTTCACACAAATATCTCCTTCAATATTGTGACCCATTAATAGTTTTTCAACGACAAATGTCTGAGCCAAACCCGAAAAAGACTACACGTAACAAAGCTTTACACTTCTTGAAATTAATCTTTCACAAAAGCTTGTTTTAGATTCCTTGCTTTTTTTATGCACGTATAAGGCACTGTTATGCATAATTTTAAACAGTTTTTGCCCCAACCTCAACCCAGAGTTCATTGTTTGTATACACTATTCTACCCTTGAATTCTCTACAAAATAAAAAAAAACTTTATATTCATAGGACGTACCAATACACATACATCAACTAAAAATATATTAATTTTCAATTTGTTCACGTGTCACAGGTGACAGTACGTGGTCTCCGGAGATTTCGCCAAATATAGGTCTGCGTGTCTGGTTTATTCCTTTAAGTCTATAGCAGCTGGGGGTAATCAGGCATGTTTGAATTCAAGAGCATGGTAGTTACGACCAGTAATGTGTTTAATTTAGTTACAATAGTCCAGAAAAGTAAGTCTGCATTTACTCTTCACTGTTCCTTAGCTAAAAGGTACATGTTTATTTGAACGCAAAGCGATATTAGAAACTGGAAAACACTAAAAATCTTAGAATGAGTTATATTTTATTCAAGGTTTCATATTATAAAGCAGAGACCAAGATATGCTCTAAGAACTAGTTTTAATGTTTTGGAGTGAGTGTCAGGGCGTAAGGGAAATCAAATTCGAGATCAATCCGACTAGTCTGCGTAGAAATAATTGTGATTTCATAAATTTTTTTGATAAAAATATTGATCGTTACACATATATTTGACTATATTCGTTACTTATCAGCTATAAAAATTTTCATAGGGAAGTTGAATACTTGATGTATATTAAGTTTTCTCTACCTCATTGCTGATAATTTAGAACAGAGGTCAAAATAAATGACTGAATGTTGACTTCAATATGTACATGTTTTTACTGTAGTTGACCCCTTACAATATTTAACATATGAGACAATATAGTCATCGTACGAATATTTAGCAAACTGGAGTATGGTTTTATGAAATATACATTATGTCCACATATTCTGTACTACTTGTGTGATTCTTAAACTTTTATGTTTCACACATGAACATATGTGTAATGCTGCATTTTGCAGAAAATATCGCATGTCTGAAGTAAATGTACCTGAAAGATTTATGATAGGTCCTGGGAAACATATTTCTATTTCAACCACTCAATTAACTTTTAACGGCTTTAAAACGGCAACACTATAATATGAGTAGTTTTCAAATTTAATTCCAGACTTGTGCAAACACGAATGAAACATCATAAAATCTCGCTTTGATGCGAGATTTAAAACTTTAAAAAAAAAATTTAATCATTTGATTTGTCTGTAATGAGCCGACACTCATTGATTTACTTAATATTTACTTCATATACTAATAAGACGACCTATCATCGTTTACAGGGTCCTAGTGTTACTTCTCCTGCAAGTCAAGGTACGGTCGTTCAGATCAAAGTTTAATAATAAAGATCCAAATGCACTGCAATACAAAATATTCAAATGTTATTATTGTGATAGGCAAAGTCATATGAAAAGCAGTGTAGAGAATACTTGGCTTCTCACTGTGGGCAGCCTGATAGAGACTTTCACATTTAGTTGCTAGATGCCAGCTCGTAAGGCCCATATTTTTTTTCCACGTATAGCACTGTCAATTTCATCTACTGGTATAAAGTCAATACGCCTTTGTGAAGAATGACGCAAAATGGAATTAGTGCAATCATTTCTCCACGGGTCTTCATACTGTCCTTGAGGTGAGCTCATATGCGTTTGTACACTTTCTTTATCCAAAAAAATATCATTGTCGTTCGTTCCTTGTATTCGAGCCAAATTTCCCTCCCCTTCATACGTATAGCCATAGGGATTCAAATCTTCAGAAGATCCGTTTTGATAACATGGATGTGTAGGGCCATAGTTCACCCTCAGTGTTAATGTACTATAACACGGGTCTTCACAGGAGCCATAAAGTGGATCTCCAGACATTTGTTCTCTGCTTAAAGTGTTGTTTTCTCTGTTTCCTTCTTGGGTTATGTATAACTCATTATGAACACCGTCTTGACATATAAAAAGAAATAAAATATCATTTTGGAATATCAAGTAAGAAGTTCCTTTTTATAATTTTCAGCTTTTTGTTTTTAATTAATTCAATTAGGTCAATCTAAATAAGACCTCTAGTTGATTACAATTTTATCTAAATAATATTTTGATCTGAATTTGATTTTTTTAAAAATATATTTACCGGTATAATGATTGTTATGTTGCTCTACTATCTTCATATGACCATTGAAAACTATAAGGGTTTTTTTTATCTGTTTGAACAATTTTCAATTCCATTTATAGTACACCTTACGATTCACAAGGTTTTAAACAAATAACTTGCTGTTATTTCTTTCATTGGGTTATAATTTGTTTTCGTGATTAGTAAAAGGTACAATGAGCTTTTTTTGGTGAGTAACTGACATTGTATTCTCTTCGGCACTCAACTGACTCTACCGGATTTTCTATTTCTTTTCTTTTTGAAGATGTTGATTATTAACTTGTCTCAAAAATGAAAGTAATTATTTGAATACTTTCTTTGCATAAAAACACACGTATGTTATTACTCTCATTTGAGAAATGATTAAATTGTGATTTTTATTATTCAACAAAGGAATCAAAATAAAATTGATTTAAGAAAACATTAAATACATTGAAATCTTACTTTTAGTAAGTTGAATCCACATGAGCCCTTACTTGTGCAGTTAGATACCTTCATCACCTGCATACGGAGTTTGTATATCTCAGTTGATTCGATACGCAAGAGCGTGCTCTACGTACGAACAATTTCTAAAACGAGGTAAATTATTGACAAACAAGTTGATGAAACAAGAATTTCTGCATTCTCGTTTAAAGCCATCATTTCGTAAGTTCTATGGTTGATACAATGACCTTGTCAGCAAAAACAATTTATCATAGAGTCAAATGCTGAATGACGTGTTTCATTTTATTTGTTAGTCTATTATTTATACACAGAATTGACGACGAATTTTTCTGTTATTTTCAGATCATAACAAGGAGCACACGGCGGGTATGACCGGACAGCAGGGGATGCTCACTCCTCCATGACACCTGATGCCATCTCTGTAGTTCAGGAGGTCCGTGTTTGCTCTGCTCCTATTTTGTATTGTTTTATGGACTTTGATACTGAATACTGTTCGTTATCTCCGTATGATTCATGAGGCAAGTTTACACGATTATGAAGATATTGTTAGGGTACATAATTAACAGGCATGTGAAGGTAATAAGCTACACCGTTATAGGTTCAAATTCTAGTCTTGCTTATAGAATAGGTGATAAAATATTTTATCGTTGGCTTGCCATGTACTTCTTCATTCTTTTTGGGATGATATTTTCTACAATAATTTTATTAATATCATCAGTACAGCATGTACAGTATTTTATCCTTTCTATGAAAGATTTGTTAATTATTTAGACAAACAAAAATATCTATTTTACATGCAAGTTATTCCAAAAAAGAGGAGCAAGCAGACAAATAATACCGATGGCAATACGACAAGAAATGCAATAAAAACTTTGTTATCGTCAAGGTTGAATGTTTGATTGAAGAGCATTTAAGGAGGTATTTTATTTCTTTTAAACACAAGATTATCAAAAATTTTCAAATAATTTACAATAGTTTTTTTCAGCAGTGTTAATCCCTATTCCGGTGATTTTTATTACTGTAAAAGATTCACGATGTTCAAGTAACGAGTCATTGACGAAAATTGACGTAATAGTTTGAATTTAAGAGAGTTATACATATGATTTAAATTTTATTCAAGAAAATCGACAAAATTGATACATAATGTAGTTATTGAACATCAATATAAGATGTAGCCTAATTATGTTTCTTGAAAATTGCATCAATTTGTTTCTAATTTTTTGCTTAACATAGAATGTTAAGTTATACTACCAGTACTTTGTCCAACGTTGTTGACTGTTGATTCAATGGGTTTTTTTGTTGAAGATAAACATGACTCCATCAAAAAGGTCTGTGTAATATCTGTATATTTAATGTCATACATGTTGGTGACATTGTCAATCTTCTGTGTGTCGTCAAAAGCCTTACTCAAATTTGACACACAGCCACATACGCGATGACAATACTCAGATTTGTCACACTCGCACTGCAATTTACATCGCGGACCGTAATGATTTTTTGGACATGTCAAGCTGCAATTATCCCCCCAGAATCCAGATCTGCACTCTTTGTATCAACATGTGTGGGTAAAAGAATAAAATAAAGGCGTGAAATAATTTCAACCGCAATTCCAAGATTTGTATACATATTGAAAAAATTGAAAAAAGGAATCAAGAAACATGCTTAATTGAAATATCTGGAAAAAGATCTTGAACAAGGTATATCTCTTACTTACCGAAGCACATATTATTTCTTTCTTCATAGTTTTTACAACAATACGTTTCATTCTCTGTACTAAAGAAAAGGACTGAAAATAATAAATAAAGAAGAATGACAAGTTTTCGTTTGCTTTTTTTTAACGAGCAACAGTGGAGAATTTTTACCTTCGAACATACATGTTCGCAGGCCAATTCAACTGATAAACTGGCTGAGTAGAACAAAATGAAAAGTTGCATAAATCCATAAAATTTCATAATGAATTTTGCACGAAGGTACATACTATTTATATTATAGATTTACACAGTGACTTAACAGTCCATTTTGACATTCGATGCTTTATCCTAAAAGTATCCCGATCTATTGCGGAAGTTTTCAACACATATTATACTTTTCATGTAGTCACACCACGTGATACAGAATTATAGTAAAGAACTGTGCAACATTTAACTCTGGACACTACATAGTCCAGACTTTTTAGTACCATTTCTAATTATGATATCCAAAATATTTTTATATCACTTGGTGGGATTTCTTAGCAGTATTCCAGGGTCTCATGTTGAACTCACACATTTCCACTCCTGAAGATATGAAGTCCTAAAACTCAGAATCCCTGGGAGAATGGTGGGGTTTTCAGTCCCACCAACTATTCCACCATTCTTCCATGGGAGAAAGAAAATCAGATGGGATATTTTCTCGTAGAGGATTTTTTTCTCTTATATATTTATTCAAATGGGATAAATCCCATGGATATTGACAATGAATTATTTTCTCCGATACATTGTTATATTTGGAACAATTCTATATGTAATGATGAGAGATTTGTTACTGTCATAATTTTTGGGATATATTCCATGTTTCACAATGTTTTGGAGAAATTGTTTGATTGTCAATATCCATGGGATTTATCCCATTTAAGCAAATTTGTGGGAGAAAAAATCGTAATGGGAGAAAATATCCCATCTGACATTTTTCTCCAATGAGAGAATGGTTGGATAGTTGAAGGGACGGAAAATCCCACCATTCTCCCATGGGATTCTGAATTTTAGGACTTCATATCTTTAGAAGTGGAGGTGTTTGTGAGTAACATGCGACCCTGGGATATCCTGAGTCAAGGTATGGGAAATCGCTTAGACCTTATAGAATTTTTATGAATATATTCAACTATATTGGACTTGTCCAATTTGTTTTCAAATGCTTCTCCTGATTATGTTCAAATGAAATTTGGGAACGTCGGTATTATTAATAAAAGTCATTTTTACATTGTGGATCATTGTAAAGAGGCTTCAACACAGATTTGAAGTAAACACTTTCTTGTATGTTCGATATTATATCATGATTTATATGTTGCTATAGTATTTCACACGGGAATATAATAAAAACTTATTTTATAGGGAAACTATTGAAACTACGAATTCGGGACGTGTTTGAATGACACAACCTTGCACTTTCATAAAGTAACCGTTGTCCTTAATACTAAAAAAGGTAAAGATTTGGTTGTTTATTAATTAAAAATAATTTAACTATAATTCAGAAAATTAGAGTAGTAATGTGAGAAACGAAACCAACTTACCAGAATTGTGAGTCCGTGCTCAGTGTGATGTGTGCAGATCGAGTTTACTTAATTGACAACACTGCACACAGTGCACAATATAACCTTCAATTTTGTCGCCCATTCATAGTCTCAAAGAGAGATGTCTTCACCATACCTGCATCCATTCGGAAAAGAACAAATATATAACACTATATATAACACAGCTTAAAGTTTGTTTTAGCATCCTTTTTAAATCATTTTTTTTTTTTTGCTTTTTCTTTATGCATTTATCATGCATAATTTTGAAGTAAATTTTACCCCATCCTTACCCCAGAGTTTATAATTAAAAGGAAATTATATATGCAGCTTTACTCTTGAATTCTCTATATAATAAAAAAAAAAGTAGTAAGAATATGGATTCATCAAATAGAAAAAAACATATCAATCATCGAATTTGTACGTTTCACAGGTGACTGTACTTGGTCCCTAGACTGCGGAGAATTCGCCAAATAAAGGTCTGTGTGGATGGTTAATTCTTAAGTCTAAATAGCAACTGCAGGTATCCAGGCAACATTTAAATGGGAGAGCATGGTAATTACGACCAGCACTTGGTTTAAACTTAATAGCAGTCTTTTTACTTATTTAAATATTAAGGGTTCATGCATTTGACTTGATTTGTATTTGAATGCAAAGCATAAATCGAAGCCACAAAGACAATCTTTGAATGATTTATATTTTATTAAAGGTTTCATATTGTATAGCCAGAGACCAAGATCTGCTCCTAGAATGAGTTTCGGTGTCTTGACGTTATCTTTATTGACAAAGGCTAAATTGTAAACAGGAAATCAACTCTCAAGATCAATCCGACAAGTCTGCACTTTAAGCCGGATGTAAAGGTAAGTCTTTCATTTACCGCGCCTAAATTAATAGAAATAGATATTATTTGACAAATTTCAAGGCTGTACATGTATGTTTACTTATAATAATATAATTATCATCATAAATTCAAAAATATTCAGATTGTTATTTAATCGATACTTTTAAATAAATGCCTTTAAACTTATTATAAATATAGAATAAATGTACTATTTTCAGGGGGAAAAGTAACAAGGAAATAAATAAAAAATATATAATTAATAAATTTTTGGCTGATATGCAGTTTTTCAACTGTCATAAAATAGTAAATTATGTACATCTACTCGAACCCTTCAGGCTCGGTGAATATTGTACTCCTTGCATAGCTTCATCATCATCATACTGACCTAAAAAAAAAGCAATGGTTGCATATTGTTTCACCTTTAAAATGTATTCCTATATAAATCAATGCTGATAAAAGTCTAATATTTCCAATGTAGTGCTGAGCGGCGATATTTGACCGCGGATGAGATGTTGGACCTGTCAATGAGATGCTGGACTGTTGACGTCACACAATGGGCCGTTTCAACTAAATTCATTTATATTCGTTGATGTTCGACATAAGCGCATCCCAAAAATAAATAAATCAAATTTTCTCCAGTTAAATGCGTTTTATCGACCCCGCGAACAAATGTATTTAATTCTTAAGGCCGACAACAACCATGTTGCCCTTGAACCCAATCAACAAAATGTATAATGTTTTCCATGACAATGAATTGCAACATTAGTCACAGATAATGTTACATAATATATATGTAATTGAAACAAAAAAGGTTAATAACAGTGTGAGGGTGTGGGTTATACACCCTGATGACGCAAAAAACTATATGCGGTATATTGCATATATTTGCCCCCACAAAAGTCAAATTTTGAAAACTTCCTGAAATGTGCTGAATTCAATAAATTTAATGAGAAATATGAATTAACAGAAAATATTATAGTTTTAAAGCAGTGTATTCACAATTTTTGTTTTTATGACGTCACAAACTAGTCCGATTTTATATCCTTTTTCAGAAAGAGGAGAAAATGGACAAAATTTCAACAATTTTAGCTTTAAAATTTATAGAGTGCAAGTTTGTTCAGGAACAATATTGACATATTTCATTGATATTATCATTCTACACATTATATCGAAATATTGATCCTGAACACACATGCGCTCGGTGACTTTTACTCAAAATATCGACGAACTATGTACATTTTTCTCTAAAATTCATTTTTAAAAAATGAAATTTACGTCATGTTTGTGACGTCATTACGTACATATGACGTCATTACTTTTGAAAATATTCAGTGCTTTGAAGTCAGGGGGGCAAATATTGGTTATTACCGAATAAAGTTCTTTAATTGAAATTAAAAAAAAGATTAATCAATAGACAAAAGATTTTGATGTAAGCAGATTTTCGTATTACGAATTCAATCCTGATTATATAATACCTAAAAAGTAATTATTTAAATTTTTTAGGACTGCTTGCAAAATGGACTGACATAAGCGCAGCTGCCAAAGTCAGAATTATTGTGGGAGTATTTAGTGCATCTTGTTTGCTTCTGTGTTTACTGGTAACATGTTGCTGTTCCTGATCATCTCCATCCAAGAGTTATGAACGATTTAAAGATTGAAAATATCACATTTGTCTTGTCACATTTTTTCTAAAATTAATAACCTTTTTGTCACTTTTTTCTTTAAATTATTGAATCATATGAAATGTTTTTAAACAATTTTTCTTTTTTCTCTGTGTAGAGAAATTTGTTTTCAGAAATACAGCTAAATAGTTAAACATCTCTCTCTCTCTCTCTCTCTTTCTTTCTTTTTTTTCTCTTTCTCTCTGTTATGAGGTAACATATTGATTAAACACAAAGTCGATCCCTTTCTTTGAAGTCGATATATCCTTGGATTGACTTTATCAACGGTTCACATCTGTAATATCATTTTCTAAGAAACAAATGAAATGGACAATATTTAAAAACAATTCTTTAAAAGCTTTTCACTATAATTATAAACACATCTTTAGATTTTTTTTAAAATTTATTATATATAAGTCGTAATCTTGAAATATATCATTTTGCATGTTGCAGTATAATTTGTCCAAACCGGCTACCGCCGGTTCCATAAAATTTGGCCGGTTTAGACAGAATCCGGAGTGCAGGAAAAATGCAGAAAAATATTAATTTTGAAATTTCGTTGTTTATTTACAAGTACATCATATACATAATATAAAGTATAATTAAATTATAAAATCAATCAATATTTTGGAGTCTAGAAATTATAAAATAGTCTCGCATGACTTACTGTATTTTCTTGTTTGTTCACGAGGTTTGAAAATCTGGTGAAATGTTACCTAAATCAAAATCTACAGACACGCGTTTTATAGGCCTACTATATATCAAGCGGACCGGGTTTCCCTTGTCAAAGAGCACATTCTATGTATAACCAGTAATGCACAATTATTTACGATGTGAACTTTTAATTTTTTTGTAAAAAATTTCGTCTTCCCCACAGTTATGGCGCCATTTTGAAATGCGTTCGATTTTCGATCCCGATTTATATTTTGATTTGTAAATCGGGTACATATTATATTTTGTATTTATGTTATAATGTGGTAAAATGATTTAAAACAGGGTAATTTTTCTTTTAAATTGTAATTTAATATTATAATATTTTTTTCAAGCGGGCTGTATCACCGCCGCATTTCAATGAGTTCGTCTTATGGCACTATGCTAATGTAAACACAGATTAGCACATCCACCACGAAAGGTGTTAATTGCTTAGAAGTAACTCAGGTGTGGCCGGATTAAGGGAAATAATTACCGTTAATTATGAGCAATTGGGACCAGTGTGGCCGTTCGGAATACAGAATAGACATTATCCGGATTACACAGAATTTTTTCTAATGAATTTGTTAAAGAAGTGCATGGGACTAAAATTTATAGACGGAATGGACAAAAATCCGGAGTACTCAGAGTCCGGATTAGACAAATTTTACTTTATATCATTTTTTTAAAATTAAAAATGTTGATCGTATTTCTTGACTTAATTCGTTATTTAATAAATCTTATAACTTCCACTACACTCTTCAGCAAAAAAATCTACATAGGGATGTTGAATAATTGAATTATATTTAGTTTTCTCTTCCTCGTTGCTGATATTTCAAAACAAAGGTCAAAATAAATGACTGAATTTTGATTTTAATATGTACATGTATGTATTGTTATTGACCCCTTACAATATTTTACATATGAGACAATATCTATTCATCTTCTGAATTTTTAGCAAACAAGGAGTATGCTTTCATGAAATATACATTATACAGTGTATACATAAATATTGTACAACTTTGCTGATTATTAAACTTTAATTTTATGTTTAATATGTGTAATGCTACATTCTGCGAAAAATATAGCAGGTGTTTTCGTTTACATGTATACAATAGTTGAAAATAACGAGATCAAGTAGATCCACCTAAAAGCAAATTTACAATAAGTCCTGGGAGAGAAATTTCAATTTCACCCACTTTATCAACTTTTAACGGCTTCAAAAGGGAGAAACTAACAGCAATTATGATTATAATTGAATTTATGTATTAAATGCGTTGTTTATATATTAAATACGTTGTATTTACACGTGTGTGATGGTTTATGTAATAGATATTGCAGACTGGGATTTTACGCCGGTGGTATGCGAAATTCCAGCCAATGATTAGCGGGCTAGGATCACGTGGACAGCTGAGCGGATCACTTGTATTTTTATTCCCGCACTGTCCACAGTAATTTTGGAATCACGTATATTTTGAAGATATTTCCTAAAGAAATCCAAGAGATTTGCGATTTGTAAGTTACGTTACTTGAAAATAATTGTATTATTTAGTGGGCGTTTAGTTTGGGAGTGCAGGGGTATCGACTAAGCTCCCATACAAAGAGTTTTTCTTTCCGGTGTGACGTTGATAAGTATGGCCTCTAACTAGCTGCGGTGAGCCTGCCGAGCATTTGAAGACATAAATAATATGAGTAGCTTTCAATTTAAGCAAACACGAGTGAAACGTTATAAATTTCGCTTTGAGGTGGATGCTAAACTTAAAAAAATCCTTTTCTTTGTTTCTATTGAGACAATACTCAATGATTTACTAAATATTTACTTAATATACTAATGAGACGACCTATCATCATTTACAGGATACTAGTGTTACTTCTCCTGATAGAGACTTTCACATTTAGTTGCTAGATGCCAGCTCGTATGGCCCATATTCTTTTCCCCGTAAAGCACTGTAAGATTCATCAACTGGCATAAGGTCAAACCTCCTTTGTGAAGAGTGACGCAAAAGGGAGTTATTACAATCATTTCTCCACGGGTCTTCATACTGTCCCTGAGTTGAGCTCATATGCGTTCCTACACTTTCCTTATCTAGATAAATATTATTGTCGTTCCTTCCTTGAACTCTAGCCACATTTCCATCCCCTTCATATGTATAGCCATAGGGATTAACATCCGATTCGTTTTGATTACATGACTGTATAGGGCCATAGTTAACCCTCAGTGTTAATGTACTATAACTAGGGTCTTCACAGGAGCCACGGAGTGGATCTTCAGACGTATCTTCTCTGCTTAAAGTGTTGTTTACTCTGTTTCCTTCTTGATTTATATATAGCTCATTATGAACCCCGTCTACAAATATAAAAAGAAAAAATATCATTTTGGAATATCAAGTAACAAGTTCCTTTTTAAAATGCTCAGCATTTTGTTTCTACTTAGTTCAATGAGGTCAATCTGAATGAGAACTCCAGTTGATAACAATTTTATCTAAATAATATTTCGATCTGAATTTGATTTTTAAAGAGTATATTTAATGATTGGTATGTTGCATTACGATCTCCATATGACCATTGAAAACTATCATGTTTTTTATCTGTTTATATGAACAATTTTCTATTCCATTTATAGTACACATCGATTCACAAGATTTTAAACATACAATTCGCTGTTATTTTTTCATAATGTTATAATTTGTTTTCGAGATTAGTAGAAGGTGCAATGAGCTTTCTTTTGTGAGTAACTGACATTGTATTTTCTTAAGCACTCAACTGACCTTACAGGATTTTATATTTCTTTTCCTTTTAAAGATGATGTTGATTATTAACTTATCTCAAAAATGAAAACAATAATTTGAATACTTTCTCTGTATAAAAACACATGTACTTTATCACTCTCATTTGAGAAATGATTAAATTGTGATGTTTATTATTCAACAAAGGAATCAAAGTGCGTGTGGTGTGTTAGGGCGTGTTTGTATGTGTATTTTTTTTCTTTTGTATGCATGAAATTTTCTAAAATAAAGCATTAAAAAAGGAATCAAAGTAAAACTGATTAGAAAACCTTAAATACTTTGAAATCTTACTTTTAGTAAGTTAAATGCACATGAGCCCTTACTTATGCAGAAATATACCTTCATCACCTGCATACGGAGTTTGTATGTCTCAGTTGATTCGATACGCAAAAGCATGCTCTACGTATGAACAATTTCTAAAACGAGGTAACTTAGTGACAAACAAGTTGATGCAACAAGAATTTATGCAATCTCGTTTAAAGTCATCATTTCGTTTGTTCTATGGTCGGTACAATGACCTTGTCAGCTAATATAATATATCACTGAGTCAAATGCTGACTGACATTTCTCATACTAATTGATAGTCCATAATGTATACGTACACAGAATTAATGAGGAATTTTGCCGTTATTTCCAGAGCATGACAAGGTGCACACGGCGTGTGTGACTGGTAAGCAGGGGATGCTCACTCCTCCATGACACCTAATCCCATCTCTGTAGTTCTGGAGGTCCCGTGTTTGTTCTGCTCCTATTTTGTATTGTTCTATTGTGGACTTTTGATCATTATTACTAGTACGGTTCGTTATCTCCTTATGTTTCATGAGAAAAGTTTGCACGATTAGGAAGATATTATTAGGGTACATAATTAACAGACATGTAAAGGTAATAAGCTACACCATTATTGGTTCAAATTCTAGTCCTGCTTATGGAATAGGTGATAAAATAATAATTTATCATTGGCTTACCATGTACTTCATTCTTTTTCGTATGATATTTTCTGCAATAAATTTATTGATATAATCAGTACAGCATGTTCAGTATTTTATCCTTTCGTTGAATGATTAATTTTTGTTAATCATTTAAAAACAAAAATATCAATTTTACCTGCAAGTTATTCCGAAGAAAAGGAGCAAGCAGACAAATAATACTGATGGCAATACAACAAGAAATACAGTCAAAACTTTGTTATCGTCAAGGTTGAATACTTCATCTATTAGAAAATAAAAGACAACAAATGGTTGATCGATATTTTTATTGTACTTTGTTATTTAATTGATTTACATACAGGTACTCATTGAATTTTTATCAGATCGTTCTCAAATGCGTTATTGGTATACTATTCATTAAAAATGACAACAGTCTTAGATTGGCAGTATTATTATATTTTATTATATATATCCCCTTTTGTTTAATTGAATAGCGTTTAAGGAAGTATTTTATTTCTTTTAAGGACAAATGATACAAAATTAAACAAACTTTTGTCAAAGAATTTGAAAATAACAACTTTGGTCATGTTTAAATGAATAAAATGAATAACTTTCACCACGTAGTTTTTAACTTTTTATTCAAATTTGCACAAAAATGGAATTTAAAGTGAAAAATATTTGTATAAATTTATAAGGATGGTTTCAGAAGGGCAGACTTTTGAACATCACAGAGGGTTTACAATTTCTTTATATTCTAGAAATTTATTATTTGTATCATTTGCAATGACATGAGGTAAAAAAAATATATACCGTATAAGTAGAAATTTTAGCGAGGATTTAATTTTGGCATTATAGCGAGGTTGCCGAGATCGCTAAAATTGATTATCGCTAAAAATTAATTGCATTTTATTTGTTTTAGCTTCTTTAATGTACATTTTAAAATCGCTAAATTAACATCTCGCTAAAAATAAATTACCAGTTTTTAAGGACAAATCGCTAAATTTGCGTCTCGCTAAAATTTCCACTAATACGGTATACCTATCCAAACGCATCCAATTTTTGTTTGTATCATCTGTACTTACACATATAATTATCAAACTTTTTCAAAAAATATACCATCGTTTTTTTTTAGCGGTGTTAATCCCTATTTCGGTGATATTCATTACTGTAAAGGATTCACAATGTTCAAGTCATGATTCATTGATGAATATCGACATTTTGACTGTACGCAATCTTCGCACAATTCCGACGTAATAGTTTGAATTTAAGAAATTTCAATTATGATTTAAATTTAATTCAAGAAAACCGACTAAAGTGATGCATAATGTAGTTATTGAACATCATTATAAGATGTAGCCTAATTGTATTTCTTGAAAATAACATTAATTTGTTTCTAATTTTTTGCTTAACATAGAATCTTTAGTAATACTACCATTGCTTTTTCCAACGTTGTTGACTGTTGATTCAATGGATTTTTTTGTTGAAGATAAACATGATTCCATCAAAAAGGACTGTGTAATATCTGTATCTTTAGTGCCATGCATGCTGGTAACATTGTTAATCTTTTGTTTTTCCTCAAAAGCCTTCGTCAAATTTGACACACAGCCACATACACGATGGCAATACTCAGATTTGTCACACTTACACTGCAATTTACATCGCGGACCATAATGATTTTTTGGACATGTCAAGCTGCAATTATCCCCCCAGAATCCAGATCTGCACTCTGTGTCAACATGAATGAGTAAAAAAATAAAATTAAGGCGTTGAATAATTTCAAACGCATTTCCAAGACTTGTACTCATATTGAAAATTTAAAAAGGAATCAAGAAGCATGCTTAATTGCAATATCTTAAAAAAAGTTTTGAACAAGATATATCTCTTACTTACCGACACACATATTATTTCTTTCTTCATAGTTTTTACAACAATACGTTTCATTCTCTTTACTAAAGAAAACGACAAAAAATAATAAATAAAGAAGATTGACAAGTTTTAGTTTTTTATTGAGCAACAGTGGAGAATTATTACCTTCCACATACGTGTTTCCCAGTCAATTCAATTGATGAACTGACTGAATAGAGCAAAATGAAGAATTGCGTAAATCCATAAAATTTCACAATGAATTTTGCACAAAGGTACATCATATTTATATTATAGATTTACACAGTGACTTAACAGTCAATTTTGACATTCGATGCTTCATCCTAAAAGTATCCAGATCTATTGCGGAAGTTTTCAACACATTTTATACTTTTCATGTATATAGTCACACCACGTGATACAGAATTATAGTACAGAACAGTGCGACATTTTACTCTGGACACGACATAGTCCAGACTTTTAAGAACCATTTCTAATTATGATATCCAAAATATTTTTATATCACTTGGTGGGATTTCTTTGCAGTATCACAGGGTCTCATGTTAAACTCGCAAACACCTCCACTTCTAAAGATATGAAGTCCTAAATTCAGAATCCCATGGGAGAATCGTGGGAGTTTAAGTCCCACCAACTATCCCACCATTCTCCCATGGGAGAAAAAAAGTCAGATGGGATATTTTCTTCTTGGCGAATGGGATAAATCCCACGGATATTGACATTGAATTATTTTCTCCAATACATTGTTATATTTGGAATATATTCTATATATATAATGATGAGACATTTGTCACTCTCATAATTTTGGGAATATATTCCATTTTTCACAATGTTTGGGAGAAATTGTTTAATTGTCAATATCCGTGGGATTTATCCCATTTGAGCAAATTTGTGGGGGTTAAAAAACCTAATGGGAAAAAATATCCCATCTGACATTTTTTCTATCATGGGAAAATGGTAGGATAGTTGAAGGGACTGAAAACCCCCTCCATTTTCCCACGGGATTCTGAATTTTAGGACTTCATATCTTTAGAAGTGTGTTTGTGAGTTCAACATGCGACACTGGGATAACCTGAGTCAAGGTATGGGAAATTGGTTATACCTTATAGATTTCATATGAATATATTCAACTATATTGGACTTGTCCATTTTATTTTCAAATGTTTCTCCTGATTATGTACAAATGAAATTCGGGAACGACGGTTTTATTAATAAAAGTTTTTTTTTACATTGTAAACCATTGTAAAGGGACTTCAACACAGATTTGAAGTAAACACTTTCTTAAATATTCGATATTATATCATGACATATACGTTATTACAGCATTTCACACGGAAATATAATAAAAACTTATTTTATAGGGAAACTATTGAAACTACGAATTTCGGGACGTGTTTAAATGACACAACCTTGCACTTTAATAAAGTATCCGTTGTCCTTTATAATAAAGATTGATTGATTGATTGTATATTGTTAACGTCCCTCTCGAGAATTTTTCACTCATATGGAGACGTCACCGTATGCCGGTAAAGGGTTTCAAATTTTGACCTTTACTCGGCACTCAGGGCCATTGAGCAGTGAGGGATCTTTATCGTGCCAACGCCTGCCGCTGACACGGGGCCTCGATTTTTAAGGTCTCATCCGAAGGACCCGCAACTTTCACTTCAAAGTGCCGAGCGCATGGAACAGTTACTACCCATTTTTTATCAACTTAGGTTCAGTCGCGACCGAGATATGAACTCACGACCTCCCGATCACGAAGCGAGCGTTCTACCGACTAAGCTACCGTGAACAGTTAATACTAAAGAAAAGTAAAGATTTGGTTGTGTATAAGTGAAAAATAATTTAACTATTATTCAGAAAATGAGAGTAGTAATGTGAGAAACAAAACCAACTTACCAGACTTATTAGTCCGTGCTCAGTGTGCAGTGTATGCAGAGTTCACTTAATTGACCACACTGCACACAGTGCACAATTTAACCTTCAATTTTGTTGCCCATTAATAGTCTCAAAGAGAGATGTCTTCACCATGCCTGCATCCATTCGGAAGAGAACAATGTATGACTACATATAACACAGCTTAAAGTTTGTTTTTGCATCTTTTTAAAAATATTTTTTGCTTTTTCTTTATGCATTTATCATGCATAATATTAAAATAATTTTTGTCCCATCCTTACCCCAGAGTTTATAATTAAAAAGAAATTATATATGCAGTTTTACTCTTGAATTCTCTATAAAATAAAAATAAATATATAGAAGTAGGAATATGAATACATTAAATAGAAAAAAAACATATCAATCATCGAATTTGTACGTTTCACAGGTGACAGTACTTGGTCCCTAGACTCCGGAGAATTCGCCAAATAAAGGTCTATCGAATGTCAAATATAATTCTAAATAGCAACTGCAGGTACCCAGGCAACATTTAAATGGGAGAACATGATAATTACGACCAGCACTTGTTTAACTTAATATCAGTCTTTTTACTTATTTAAAAATTAAGGGTTCATGCATTTCACTTGATTTGTATTTGAATGCAAAGCATAAATCGAAGCCACAAGACAATCTTTTTATTAAAGGTTTCATATTGTGGAGCCAGAGACCAAGTTCTGCTCCTAGAATGAGTTTCGGTGTCTTGACGTTATCTTTATTGACAAAAGACTAAAATGCGATCAGGAAATCAATTGTCGAGGTCAATCCGACAAGTCTGCACAGTCAGCCGGATGTAAAGGTAAGTCTTTAATTTACTGCACCTAAATTAATAGAAATAGATATTATTTGACAAATTCAAGGCTGTATATTTACTGATAAAAATATGATTATCATCATGAATTTAAAAATATTCAAATTGTTATTCAATCGATACTTTTAAATAAATGCATTTAAACTTATTATAATTATAGAATAAATGTACTATTTTCAGGGGGAAAAGTAACAAGGGGGTATTGCAATTATCATAAAATACTAAACTATGTTTATCTGCTTGAGCGTCAGGCTCGGTGAATATCAACATACTCCTTGCATATCTTAATCATAATATTGACCTAAAAAAAAGAGCAATGATTGCATATTATTTTACCTTTAAGAATTCATTCCTATATGAATCAATACTGATAAAAGTCTGATATTTCCAATGTACAAATTTACTCTGAGCAGTGATAAAAAAAAATTTAAAATTTTAATTTTATTCTTCATGCCTAGGAAAAAGTGGCAATTTTAATGCATATTAAGGTATTCAATCCCTAACACTAATAGCAACGGATTCAATGACATTGAATACATAACAGATGACTGGGTTGAATACTCAGTATATTTAGACAGAAATCCCAATTATTTCTATTAGAATTAATTGTGGGAAGTGTCCTTATTTATGACCTTAAATTTTGGTAAGAGTTATATCCCTCTATTTTGAATGATAAAAAATTTCAAAAAACTTATCCGGGCAAAAATATATTTTTAAAATTGTCATTGTATTTCTAAGCTTCAATGCATCTTTCAACCGCAGTATTATTTTTCAAAAAATGCTTTTCCCCATAGAATTCAATGATAAGTGAGTGAACGTTTTGAAAATTTCTCGCGGACAATCCTTTTCTACTATAAAAGCTTTAATTTAATATCAGAGTATTATGTATTTGATGGACATTTAAGGGTAGAAAATTCGGTCCTATTAGGGATGAAAATCTTTAATGAAAAATATTAAAATTTTAATCGAAAAAAAAATTAATTAAAAGATGTAGAAATGTTCGAAAGCAAAATTTTTTTCACAGGTATCATCATTCCGCGCTTAGTGTTATGTACAGAATTTAGCAAATTGAAAACCCCAGTGAAATGTACACAGTTTTTGCAAACAGGGCACGAGATCTGTTATAGTAAATGTTTACGATTCACCGGCTGTGTTCAATTGTTAAAGTCTGTTCATCACAACTGCACGGACTGCAGGAACATTTTTACTCTGAATTTTCTGTATTATAGTTTTAAAATTTTTCATTAATACATAACAATATTTCCACTTTTCCTAAGTATTAAGAATAAGATTAAAATTTGTGAAGGTGCAAGGATGTGTCAACCAAATCCATCCAAAAAATTGAAGTTTCAATAACTTTTAGACGAAATAAGATTTTTTAAATTTATTTTCGTGCGAAATGCTATTACAATATATAAGTCGTGATATTATACAGAAAACATTAACTTAAAATCTGTGTCTATGCACCTTTATAACTTTTTTCAGGACTGCTTGCAAAATGGACCGACTAGAATACAGCTGCTAAAGTCGGAATTAACTGCATCTTGTTTGCTTCTGTGTTTACTGGTGTCATGTTGCTGTTCCTGCTCCTCCCCATCCGACAGATATAAAAGTTGAAAACGCAACATTATACTTGTCATATTTAATCCATCTACAAGGTCGATCCTTTTCTTTGAAGTCGATATATCAGTAGACATTTAAAAAAAATTGTTTGAAGAGTCTTCACTCTTAACTATCATAAACACATCTTTGGAATTTTATAATTTATTGTTTGTATTTTTATTTAAAATATTACTTGTATAAAATCAAATCGCTATTTTGATATAAATTAGATGATGATATGTATGTGATACCATAGCATTTTTTGATAAACAAAAACGATGATCGTTATGCTTGACTATATTCGTATATTTCGTTATTTAATAAATCATACATAAAACATTTGCGCCACCAGACACACTTATCAGATATAAAAATCTGCGGAGGGAAGTTGAATAATTGACGTATATTTAGTTTTCTCTTCCTCAGTACTGCTATTTTATAACATAGGTCAAAATAAATTACTGAATATTGACTTCAACATGTATACATGTATGCATTGTAGCTGACCCCTTACAATATTTGAAATATGAGATAATCTATTTATCGTATGAATATATAGCAAACTTGAGTATAGTTTTATGAAATCATTATATCCATATATTATATTGTGCTACATGTAGTTGCGTGATTCTTAAACTTATATGTTTAATATATGTAATGCTGCATTTTGCGAAAAATATAACACGTCTTCTCGCTCAAATGTGCGATAAACGAGATGAAGAAGACCTACCTGGAAGTAAATTTATGATAGGTCCTGGGAAATATATATATCTATTTCACCCACACAAACAAATTTTAACGGCTATAAAACGGCGACACTATAATATGAGTAGCATTCAAATTTAGTTTCATACTTGTGCAAACACGAGTGAAACATCATAAATCTCGCTTTGAGGTGGATGCTAAACTTAAAAAAAATACTAATGAGGCGACCTCTCGTCAGTTGCAGGATTCAACTGTTACTTGATCTCCTGATAGAGACTTTGGCATTTAGTTTCTAGAAGCCAGCTCGTACGGCCAATATTCTTTTCCTCGTATAGCACTGTTAATTTCATCTACTGGCATTAGGTCAAACCTCATTTGTGAAGAGTGACGCAAAATGGAGTTATTACAATTGTTTCTCCACGGGTCTTCATACTGTCCTTGAGTTGAGCTCATATGCGTTTGTACACTTTCCTTATCCAAATAAATATTATTGTCGTTCGTTCCTTGTACTCCAGCCACATTTCCCTCCCCTTCATACGTATAGCCATAGGGATTCAAATCTTCAGAAGATCCGTTTTGATTACATGACTGTATAGGGCCAGAGTTCACCCTCAGTGTTAATGTACTATAACAAGGGTTTTCACAGGAGCCATAAAGTGAATCTCCAGACGTATCTTCTCTGCGGTCAGTGTTACTTTCTCTGTTTCCTTCTTCGATTATGTATAACGCATTGTGAACACCGTCTTTAAAAACAAAAATAAATGAAATATCATATTTGGAATATCAAGTAACAAGTTCTTTTTTTTTTTTTTAGATATTCAGCATTTTGTTTCTAATTAATTCAATTAGGTCAATCTAAATGAGACCTCTAGGTGATAACAATTTTATCTAAATAATATATGGATCTGAATTTGATTTTAAAAAAAAATATATATAATGATTGTTATGTTGCTTTACTATCTTCATATGACAATTAAAAACTATCATGTTTTTATTTATATCCACAACTTTTCCACTAATAAAACTAACTCTCACAATATGAAAAGCCTTTCCATAGCTTGTTCTTGTTACTTGAAACACTAGTGAAGACACGAGAACTTGAGTTAAGTGAAAATGTCATTTATTGATCAGATAAATGACGAAAGTGAACAAAAACACATAAATATACAATATAACATACAAGCATGTAAAGAACTACGAACGATAGTATTGTTCTCCAGCCTACCTCAAAGTCATTTTTCAAAAGTTAATATATTCGAATGATTTTCATGATTTTTATAGATATTTATATGAATTTTCATAAAACTCACGGGAGGGAACATATGTTTATAGACAAAAAACGAAAAAAATGCAGATTTTTCCCCAATTTTAAAACAATTTACAACTAAATAATTGTATTTAATTATTTATATATGTTTTATTTATTTGCGTAAAACATAAGAAAAGATATGAGATACATTTTATCATATTTAAGACTATTTCAAAATATGGTGATTCTTGAAAGTTCGATTTCACTAGAAAATATCGTCTACCCCCCTTTTTGAAGAGCTGGAATTAATGATAATTTACTATCTAGCACTGGAATTAAAATGATTAATCAATTACCATAGAACTGTTCTTTGTATTAAACAAAGATTTAATGGCCAAATTGCTATAAATATTGAATTTAATGGGTGCAAAATGTAGGCGGGAATCAAGAGTTAGAGTTCGTAGTTCTTATAGCTGGCATAAGGCCAAATAATGATTAATTTCAACTTAGATATGATATATTGCGACTTAGTGCTTATCCCAGCTAGTGTTTTATAATGATTACCAAGTTTGTGTAACAAGAAGGTGGCATAAACAAAGAGGCCACACAGCATGCTAAATGCTTGCTTGATGGACTGTCCCTCTCAACATTTGTCTCATATTAATGAGTTTGTTCTCATGTCTTAGATAATCTACTTCCCATAGGAATAGAAACTACCTCAATTCCATATATAGTCAAACAAGTTGTCGAGAAGACAGTTTTTGATTCTTTAGAGGAAAATCATACTCTCAAAAGTAAACGTTCGAAGTTTCTAACATCAGAGAGACATTTTGAGATATTGGCCTGATTTTTATTCCAACATAAACCATTACAAGGACCTGTTTAAAAACTTAAACAAAACTGACAAGATGAACTAGTTACCCACTGGTTAACATTTATCAAATAATATTGATTGTTCAAATGATAGTCTGAAGGTGCAATGGGATATTTCTAAATTCATCTCCTATGTCTAGCTTAGCCATAAGTGCCCCTCTCCGATATTTCTTGATTAACTGTAATACATTTTCATTAACGTCACATTGCACAACTTATTTTTCACAAAATGTGTTGATTTACTGATAATATATTATATCGCCAAACTATATATATATATATATATATATATATATATATATATATATATATATATATATATATATATATATATATATATATATATATATATATATATATATATATATATATATAT
>PRKT01000677.1:137511-181902 GCA_003671525.1 Saccostrea glomerata
AAATAAAATAAAAAGGCAACACTTGTTAAAACGTAAGCGCTTTCATTGTTTTCTTCAGACGTTTTAAACAATTTAAACTTGTGACGTAATAACGTTACCTGGTGGTAACGTCAAAAACAATACAATGACGTCACAATACTGAAAGAAGAAACTTTTACATGAGTTAAAAGAAAATAAGCATATTGTTTGTATGCAAATGTCAGTGTTTTACAAAAATATAAAAATGTCTAAAGTGAACTATTTAGTGATGGTTTTAACAGTTTTATAAAGTATTTCTCCTTTTCTCGTCTTTGCACCACATTGTCTGTATAAAGTTGGTAAAATGGAAAAACTGAAAATTGTCCCCGGCCACAAATATCAAGATGTCCGCTTACATTTATTTTAATTTCGGGAATAAAGACTTTACCGTAAAGGCAGACATGACATGCGAGTCAAAAAACGTTATTTATTGTATTACATGTGAAGGATGTGGACAATTCTATATTGGGGAAACTGGAACCACACTACGTACACGTATCCACATACACAAACAGCACATTAACCAACCTGAATACCGTAAAATAAATGTAAAAGTGAATTTCTTTGTGCTTTCTATATTAATATTTCTTTACTTAGGGCAGTTATGTTAGTTTAAGAGTTGTTGTAAAATGTGCTTTATAAATAATAATTAATTTCATTACAACATGTATTGGTAACAATCCTCTGTTAAAACTAATGTCCAAATAACTGTATCTACTTCTATTCTCAATGACCGTGTAATAATAATAATAATAAATTCTTTTATTTAGACAGGATAGCACAATTAGTACATATGACTAGTTTACATTGTGGTCCGTGTAGTGTAGGACAGCGCCGCGAGAATTCCATCGGCATCGAAAGCAAGTTTAAAAAAACCCTAAGAGCATTATTATCAAAATATCACATTTTTATCCAATAACAGTCAAAATTAAATATAATAAGTAACAAAAAAATTAACAAACAACAGATGATGTACAATCATGGATTTGTAACTTTAAGACTGCAATAAACATGAATAGCATAATAATTGTTTCAACATTTATTTCCATTTATGTTAAAATTGATCGTAAACTGGCAGTTGTTAAAGATCGTGGTTTTTTTTTGGGTGGATTGCATTGCTGTGTTGGAATCATTTGCACTGGTATTTTGGAAAAAGTCCCCAAACAAATCACTTAAACAAATTCCTTCCAGACACTTGGCATTCTCGGGGAGAGCAATTTGATCTATATCATTGTTACATGTAGTGGATGGTAAGGGAAGTTTGACTTCGGTATTGCTACTGGATGGTAAGGCAAGTTTGGATGCAGTGACTGTATTGCTAGTGGAGGGCAAGGCAAGTTGGTTGTGTACAGTGGTCAGTAGTGCTTCCGAGATGCTTTGTCCCATTTTCATCTTTTCATCCTCGTCAACCCTCTGATACACGGTAAGAGACTGGACTGATTTGTGACCAGTCACCGCCGTAATCTGTGATGGTCCATACATTCCTTTGGACAGCATTGTGGCTCCCGTTGCCCGAATAGAATGATTTGTGTAATTTTTAGATAAATCACATTTTTTGCTGAGATCAGACATGAATGTTGCAAGGGTTTTAGCACCAACAGGCACTTTGGCATACCACACAGCATCATCATCAGTGAAAGACGACAAGGACCGCTGCCAGAGACGGTCAAGTTCTGGGTTTAATTTGCTGGTGTATTTTTCAAAACTTCTGAACAGGACAATATGGTGAACCTGTGTTACAGATAAAATACATATTAATGAATCTTTCAATTTTCTATTTGAACAAGGATTTCTTTCAATATGTACTACTTGAAACAAAAATTAATATACCTGGTGTCTCTGGCATAATAGGGTATATATTTTTCTTTATCACTTTCTCTGTGATTTTTGGTCAGCTCGTCAAGGCCCTTAGTCACAAAACGCAAGCTGTCTTTACATTCTTTTTAATGACAAATGTGTGTTTTGTCATGTTGGTGATGTTTTCACAACCTCGTCTACAACAACAAAAAAAACAAAAATATATTTATCCAAAATATAATTATCTTTATATATTGACAGAACCTGACTCCTTTATCTAAATCCCCCACATTCAAACTACACAAAAATTTAAAATTTTGTGGAAGATTACGTACATCATCAGATTTTACATACCTGAAAAAGTATAGCCTGATATCAAAATGAACTTTATTGAACAATCCACTAGGTGTTGCTGGATTCAGATATACAGATGTGTATAGTTTTGTCCTGTCCGTCTCTGCAATCACGGGATTGTGTACTATAGATCCAAGTCCCTCCCTCTTCAACTCGAGCATCATCGCCTTGAAATTCTGATTTGCATCCTGAAATGCAGCGTCTTTAATGATGTCGAAAGTCTTGTTAAGAGGCAGTGATCTAAGAAACCTATTCAGTCCATGGCGGATATTTTCAAGCGATGTTGTTTCATATTTCTCACCATCTGGTTTCCTAGCGTCTATGTAGAAATGTCCCAACACTTCATTCAAATTGCACCTCGTCAAAAGTTTCAAATGCACAATCCTGCGATTTTTCCTTTAAATAATCCCTTAAAATGTTAGCTGCTTTCTTGTTGCTTTTTATGGTATTTTCAGAGTTTACCTTTCTTCTTTTTTCAATCATTTCGACCACGGTCGTCAGCGCGAACCTCTTTACAGCCATGTTGTTGATTACAATAACAACGCTTGGAACAGAATCGCGTGCCCGATTTTAATATTACTCCTTGGACGGAGACGTAATATGGAAAATTTCAGGGCGTCATGTGATTAGCTTTTATCCAATCAGTAATCGACAAATTTGTCTGAAGTGGGATAAAGTATTTTATCATTGGCTTACCTTGTACTTCTTCATTCAATTTGGAATATTTTCTACAATAAATTTATTAATATCATCAGTACAGCATGTACAGTGTTTTATCTTTTCGAAGAATGATTTGTTAATCATTTAGAAAAACAAAAATATCAATTTTACATGCAAGTTATTCCGAAAAAAGGAGCAAGCAGACAAATAATACTGATGGCAATACAACAAGAAATACAGTCAAAACTTTGTTATCGTCAAGGTTGAATGCTTCATCTATTAGAAAATAAGAGACAACAAATGGTTGATCGATATTTTTATTGTACTTTGTTATTTAATTGATTTACATACACGTACTTAATGAATATCAGATTGTTCTCAAATGCATTATTGGTATACTATTCATTACATGTAAAACTGACATTCTTACATTGGCAGTATTATCATATATTATTATATATATCCACTTTTTGTTTAATTGAAGAGCATTTAAGGAGGTATTTTATTTCTTTTAAACATAGGTTTATCATCATTTTTCAAATTATTTACCATCGTTTTTTTTTCAGCAGTATTAATCCCTATTTCGGTGATATTTATTACTGTAAAAGATTCACGATGTTCAAGTCATGATTCATTGACGAAAATCATCATTTTGACTGTACGCAATCTTCTCACAATTCCGATTTAATAGTTTGAATTTAAGAGATTTATACATGATTTAATTCTATTCAAGAAAACCGACAAAACTGATACATAATGTAGTTATTGAACATCAATATAAGATGTAGCCTAATTATGTTTCTTGAAAATTGCATCAATTTGTTTCTAATTTCTTGTTTAACATAGAATGTTAAGTTGTACTACCATTGCTTTTTCCAACGTTGTTGACTGTTGATTCAATGGGATTTTTTGTTGAAGTTAAACATGATTCCATCAAAAAGGTCTGTGTAATATCTGTATTTTTAATGTCATGCATGCTGGTGACATTGTCAATCTTCTGTGTGTCGTAAAAAGCCTTATTCAAATTTGACACACAGCCACATATACGATGACAATACTCAGATTTGTCACACTTGCATTCAAATTTACATCGCGGACCGTAATGATTTTTTGGACATGTCAAGTTGCAATTATCTCCCCAGAATCCAGATCTGCACTCTTTATGTCAACATGGGTGGGTAAAAGAATAAAATAAAGGCGTGAAATAACTTCAAACGCAATTTCAAGATTTGTATACATATTAGAAATAAAAAAAAGGAATCAAGAAACATGCGTAATTGAAATATTTGGAAAAAGTTTTTGAACAAGATATATCTCTTACTTACCGACACACATATTATTTCTTTCTTCATAGTCATTACAACAATACGTTTCATTCTGTGTACTAAAGAAAAGGACTGAAAATACTGTAGAAGTACATTTTTCCGCGTGGTATTAATTTACGCTATGTACACGGTCAAAAAATTTCCGCGGAAATTTATCCTAGTGTACTTAATGTAAATGCAAGGTATGAAGTGACAATCTAATAAATCTGCGTTATTTTCTACCCGCGGATCAAACAAAAATTGAGATTCCGCGGAATTATGACCCCGTGGAAAAAGTACGTCTACATTAATAAATAAAGAAGAATGACAAGTTTTAGTTTGCTTTTTTTAACGAGCAACAGTGGAGAATTTTTACCTTCGACATACGTGATTCCCAGTCAATTCGATTGATGAACAGGCTGAGTAGAGCAAAATGAAGAATTGCGTTAATCCATAAAATTTCATAATGAAGTTTGCACGAAGGTACATACTATTTATATTATAGATTTACAAAGTGACTTAACAGTTCATTTTGAAATTCGATGCTTTATCCTAAAAGTATCCCCATCTATTGCGGAAGTTTTCAACACATGTTATACTTTTCATGTAGTCACACCACGTGATACAGAATTATAGTAAAGAACTGTACAACATTTAACTCTGGACACTACATAGTCCAGACTTTGTTGTACCATTTCTAATTATGATATCCAAAATATTTTTAAATCACTTGGTGGGATTTCTTAGCAGTCTCCCAGGGTCTCATGTTAAACTCGCAAACACCTCCACTTCTAAAGCTATGAAGTCCTAAAATTCAGAATCCCATGGGAGAATGGTTGGATTTTCAGTCCCACCAACTATTCCACCATTCTCCCATGGGAGAAAAAAAATCAGATGGGATATTTTCTCTTAGAGGTTTTTTTCTCTTATATATTTATTCAAATGGGATAATTCCCATGGATATTTACATTGAATTATTTTCTCCAATTCATCGTTATATTTGGAACAATTCTATATATTATGATGAGAGTTTTGTTACTGTCATAATTTTTGGGTTATATTCCATGTTTCACAATGTTTTGGAGAAATTGTTTGATTGTCAATATCCATGGGATTTATCCCATTTAAGCAAATTTGTGGGAGAAAAAATCCTAATTGGAGAAAATATCCCATCTGACATTTTTCTCCAATGGGAGAATGGTTGGATAGTTGAAGGGACGGAAAATACCACCATTCTCCCATGGGATTCTGAATTTTAGGACTTCATATCTTTAGAAGTGGAGGTGTTTGTGAGTAACATGCGACCCTGGGATATCCCGAGTCAAGGTATGGGAAATGGCTTAGACCTTATAGATTTTATATGAATATATTCAACTATATTGGACTTGTCTAATTTGTTTTCAAATGCTTCTACTGATTATGTTCAAATGAAATTTGGGAACGTCGGTATTATTAATAAAAGTCATTTTTACATTGTGGATCATTGTAAAGAGGAACACAGATTTGAAGTAAACACTTTCTTGTATGTTCGATATTATATCATGATTTATACGTTGCTATAGTATTTCACACGGAAATATAATAAAAACTTATTTTATAGGGAAACTATTGAAACTACGAATTTCGGGACGTGTTTGAATGACACAACCTTGCACTTTCATAAAGTAACCGTTGTCCTTAATACTAAAAAAGGTAAAGATTTGGTTGTATATTAATTAAAAATAATTTAACTATAATTTAGAAAATCAGAGTAGTAATGTGAGAAACGAAACCAACTTACCAGAATTGTGAGTCCGTGCTCAGTGTGATGTGTGCAGATCGAGTTCACTTAATTGACAACACTGCACACAGTGCACAAAATAACCTTCAATTTTGTCGCCCATTCATAGTCTCAAAGAGAGATGTCTTCACCATACCTGCATCCATTCGGAAAAGAACAAATGTATAACACTATATATAACACAGCTTAAAGTTTGTTTTTGCATCCTTTTTAAATCATTTTTTTGCTTTTTTTATGCATTTATCATGCACAATTTTAAAGTAAATTTTACCCCATCCTTACCCCAGAGTTTATAATTAAAAGGAAATTATATATGCAGCTTTACTCTTGAATTCTCTATATAATAAAAAAGTAGTAAGAATATGGATACATCAAATAGAAAAAAAACATATCAATCATCGAATTTGTACGTTTCACAGGTGACAGTACTTGGTCCCTAGACTCCGGAGAATTCGCCAAATAAAGGTCTGTGTGGATGGTTAATTCTTAAGTCTAAACAGCAACTGCAGGTATCCAGGCAACATTTAAATGGGAGAAATTGGTAATTACCACCAGCACTTGGTTTAAACTTAATAGCAGTCTTTTTACTTATTTAAACATTAAGGGTTCATGCATTTGACTTGATTTGTATTTGAATGTAAAGCATAAATCGAAGCCACAAAGACAATCTTTGAATGATTTATATTTTATTAAAGGTTTCATATTGTAGAGCCAGAGACCAAGATCTGCTCCTGGAATGAGTTTCAGTGTCTTGACGTTATCTTTATTGACAAAAGGCTAAATTGTAAACAGGAAATCAACTCTCAAGATCAATCCGACAAGTCTGCACTTTAAGCCGGATTTAAAGGTAAGTCTTTAATTTACCGCGCCTAAATTAATAGAAATAGATATTATTTGACAAATTTCAAGGCTGTACATGTATGTTTACTGATAATAATATAATTATCATCATAAATTTAAAAATATTCAGATTGTTATTCAATCGATACTTTTAAATAAATGCCTTTAAACTTATTATGAATATAGAATAAATGTACTATTTTCAGGGGAGAAAAGTAACAAGGAAATAAATAAAAAATATAAATTTAATAAATTTTTGGCTGATATGCAGTTTTGCGATTATCATAAAATAGTAAATTATATACATCTGCTCGAACCCTTCAGGCTCGGTGAATATTGTACACCTTCGAAGCTACATCATCATCATACTGACCTTAAAAAAGCAATGGTTGCATATTGTTTTACCTTTAAAATGTATTCCTATTTAAATCAATATTGATAAACGTCTAAGATTTCCAATGTAGTGCTGAGCGGTGATTTGATATTTGACCGCGGATGAGGTGTTGGACCTTTCGATGAGATGTTGGACTGTTGACGACACACAACGGGCGGTTTCAACTAAATTGATGTTCGACATACACGCATGCCAAAAAAAAAATAATTATATTTTCTCCAGCTAAACAGCTAAATGCGTTTTATCGACCCCTCGAACAAAAGTATTTAATTCTTAAGGCCAACAAAAGGCATGTTTCCCTTGAACCCAATCAATAAAATGTATATTTACCTTGACAATGAATTGCAACATTAGGCACAGATAATGTTACATAATATATTTAATTGAAATAAAAAAAAAGGTTAATCAACAGACAAAAGATTTTAATATAAGCAGATTTTCATTTTACGGATTCAAATTCATTTTCCTGGTTATATTATACCTAAAGATAGTAATTATTTAAAACATTTTCAAGACTGCTTGCAAATTGAGCTGACATAAGCGCAGCTGCAAAAGTCGGAATTATCGTGGGGGTATTTAGTGCATCTTCTTTGCTTCTGTGTTTATTGGTGACATGTTGCTGTTCCTGGTCATCTCCATCCAGGAGATATAAACCTCTTAGAGATTGAAAATATCACATTTAACTTGTCACATTTTTTCTAAAATTAATAACCTTTTTTCACTTTTTTTTTTTAAAATTATTGAATCATATAAAATTTTTATAAACAATTTTTTCTTCTTTCTCTGTGTAGAGAAATTTGTTTTCAGAAATACAGCTAAATAATAAAATCTCTCTCTCTCTCTCTCTCTCTCGTTTTTTCTCTTTTTCTCTGTTATGAGGTAAATCCATATATATAATGACACCATAGCAAAATATATTGACTAAACACAAAGTCGATCCCTTTCTTTGAAGTCGACATATCCTTGGATTGACTTTATCAACGGGTCACATTTGTAATATTATTTTCTAAGAAACAAATGAAATGGACAATATTTAAAAACAATTGTTTGAAAAATTTTCACTATAATTATAAACACATCTTTTGATTTTTTATAATTTATTATTTGTATAAACTCAAGTCCTACTCTTGAAATATATGATTTTGCATGTTATATCATTTTTTAAATTTAAAAATGTTGATCGTATTTCTTCACTATATTCGTTTTTTAATAAATCATATAACAAAACATCAGCGCTACCAAACACACTAATCAGCAAAAAAAAATCTACATAGGGATGTTCAATAATTGAATTATATTTAGTTTTCTCTTCCTCATTGCTGATACTTCAAAACAAAGTTCAAAATAAATGACTGAATTTTGACTTTAATTTATGTATTGTAGTTGATCCCTTACAATATCTAACATATGAGACAATCTATTCATCTTCTGAATTTTTAGCAAACAAGGAGTATGGCTTCATGAAAAATACATTATACAGTTTATACATACATATTGTACTACTTTCGTGATTCTTAAACTTTAATTTTATGTTTAATGTGTGTATTGCTACATTTTGCGGAAAATAAAGCAGGTCTTCTCGTTCAAATATATACAAGAGTTGAACAAGAAAAAAAAAACGAAATGAAGTAGATGTACCTGAAAGTGAATTATGATAGGTCATGGGAAAGGCATTTCTATTTCATCCACTCAAACAACTTTTAACGGCTTTAAAATGGCGACACAGTGATATGAGTAGCTTTCAAATTTAAGCAAACACGAGTGAAACATAAATTTCGCTATGAGGCGGATGATAAACTTAAAAAAAAAATCATTTTCCTTGTTTCTATTGAGACAACACTCAATGATTTACTTAATATTTACTTAATATACTAATGAGACGACCTTCATCGTTTACAGGATACTAGTGTTACTTCTCCTGATAGAGACTTTCGCATTTAGTTGCTAGATGCCAGATCGTACGGTCCATATTCTTTTCCCCGTATAGGACTGAGAGATTCATCATATGGCATAAGGTCAAACCTCCTTTGAGAAGAGTGACGCAAAAGGGAGTTATTACAATCATTTTTCCATGGGTCTTCATACTGTCCTTGAGTTGAGCTTATATGCGTTTGTACATATACACTTTCTTTATCCACATAAATATTATTGTCCTTCGTTCCTTGTACTCTAACCACATTTTCCTCCATTTCATACGTGTAGCCATAGGGATTAAAATCTTCCTCAGATCTGTTTTGATTACATGAACGTATAGGGCCATAGTTCACCCTCAGTGTTAATGTACTATAACAAGGGTCTTCACAGGAGCCATAAAGTGGATCTCCAGACGTATCTTCTCTGCTTCCAGGGTTGCTTTCTCTGTTTCCTTTTTGGGTTATGTATAGCGCATTATGAACACCGTCTTTAAATATAAAAAAAATGAAATATCAATTTGGAATATCAAGCAACAAATTTCTTTTTAAAAGTTTTAGTTTTTTATTTCTAATTCAATTAGGTCAATTTGAATGAGACCTCTAGTTAATAACAATTTTATTTAAAGGATTTTTGGATCTGAATTTCAAATTTATTTCATAATATGATTTTTGTTAGGTGCTTTATAATCTTCATTGAAAATTATCAAGTTTTATATATGTTTATACTATCAATTTTCAATTCCATTTATAGTACACGTTACGATTCAGTAGGTTTTAATAAACAACTTGCTTTTATTTCTTTCATTATGTTATAATTTGCTTTATGTCTTCTAATGCGTATAGGCAAGATCACCGCAGCTTGTTTTTGCTACTTTTGTAAAAGTCAAATAAAACACTTTCATGTTGATGAATAATGTCATTTATTAAAATGACGGTATAAATGTGAACAATTTAACAAACAAGAAGGGGGATCAGATTCACAAGCTTTGCTTATCAGTTACGTAAAATATGATAATGTCTGATCCCCCAAAAATGACTAGAAAAAAGTATCTGTAAGACAAGACAATCAAAACATCATATTAAAAATTTAGCAAATAGCGCTTTCTTGATTAGTGGACGGTACAATTGACTTTCGTTGGTGAGTTACTCACGTTGTATTCTCTTCAGCACTCAACTGACCTAATCGGATTTTACCTATATATTTCTTTTCTTTTTCAAGGTGGTGGTTATTTACTAAACGTGTCTCAAAATATGAAAATAATAATCTGTATTCTTTCTTTGCATAAAAAACACGTACGTTATTAATCTCATTTGAGAAATGATTAAATTGTGATATTTATAATTCAATATAGGAAATAAAATGAAATTGATTTTTTTTAAAGAAAAAAAAACTTAAATACTTTGAAATATTACTCCTAGTACGTTTAATCCACATGAGACAAGTTTTATCAGAGTTAATAATCAATAGACATGGACATGTAAAGTACGTCTGAGAAGTAATAAGCTACACTGTTATTGGTTTACATTTTCTTGCTAAGAATAGGTGATAAAATAATATTTCATCATTAGCTTACCATGTCCTTCTTCTTTCTTTATGGTATGATATTTTCTACAATATATTTATTTATACACTCAGTAGAATATTTTATCATTTGGTTTAATGACTGGTTTGTTACTTAGAAAAAATAAATATCTATTTTACCTGCAAGTTATTCCAAAAAAGAGGAGCAAACAGGCAAATAACACAGATGATAGTACGACAAGAAATACAGTCAAAACTGTGTTGTCGTGAAGGTTGAATGCTTTATCTGTTAGATTATAAAAGAAAACAAATGGTTGATCGATATTTTCATTGTACTTTGTTTTTAAATTGATTTGAAAATACATATTGAAATATTACCAGAAAAAAGTATGCATTTATTCTTAAATCACACATCCATTAAAGATACTGAATCAAGTAAAAAGGCCCATGACATGTTTGACTGGTCGACATGCAGGGAATGCTTTCTTCCCTTCTGTTCCTGATTCTTTCTTTGATATTGATTTGCAAGGGTCTGTGGTTTGCCTTCTTTACGATTTTTTTGGGGGGGATTCAACACATTTCTTTTCCAAATCCAAAGTAATGGGCTTTCGTATTTTTTTTCTTCATGTTTACGAAGTTACTTTGTTCAGGATTATGTTTTTCTTCACAGGCTATTTATCTTCTCAATTGATGAGGTCTTTTTATTTGTTTACAAACTGTTAATGTTTTCTTCGTTTGGATAAGATACAGGTATTCATTAAAAGTGACAACATGCTAAGACTGGCAGTATTATCATTCATAATTATACACGTATTTCTCCTCATTGTTTAATCAAAAGTCAATTAAGGTAGATCGCGGGTTTGCTGACGTCACAATAGGATTCGACGTAAAAAGCTTACTACGTTTACAGTATCAACTACAAACAAGCAAAAAATATTTCCATCAGTACATTAAGGCTTGTTTTGTCTGTAAAAATATTTATTTATATGTAATAAAAGATAAAGGATTAATCAATAACCAATCAATACTAAATTAAATTAAGAATTAACATAACGTTAAAATATGAAAGGTCAAAATTTATTCAAATAATATGAATCTGTGTTTCATTGAAAAAAATGTGACAATTTAGGTAAATTATGACAATGTTTACATGAGCATTTATTGCCAATCAATTAAAAATTGAAAATGCGGATAAAACATGCATTTTATTTTCAGTGAATTGTTGATTACATCGTGATTCTGAGACGTACGAAAATAATGACGTCGCCCTAACATTATATAACGTCTTAGTGAAATTATATACATGTACGTTTATTACAAATTTGTAAAACTTTAAAGTTTTTTTGCGAGAAAATGAGCGAGAACACATATTAATTTTTTTTAATAGATCGATTCTACATTTATCTCAGTTTCATTGTGTTGAGTAATATAATATTCGTCTGCGCCGTTCTTATATTATAAGCATGGTTTTGAAATGCGTTTACCGATGAGAAAGGCGCATTTATTACATATTTCATTGTAATAGCGTCACCAGTTCTCATCAACATTAGTGCCTTTGAAATACGATAACAATATAACCACGCAGACGAATCTCACAAAAATTTCAGAAAGTTAAATTTGAAACGAGAGGATTCAGTTGACAAATTTTCAGAGTATGTTTTCAGGCAGACAGTAAACCCGCGACCTACCTTAAGGGGATGTTTTATTTCTTTTAATCATAAGATTATCACAATATTTCACATAAATTACCATCGTTTTTTTCAGTACTGTAAATCCTTATTTCTGTTATATTTACTGTAAAAGAAACACAGCGTTTAAGTCATGATTAATTTAGAAAAATAGTCATTTTGACAGTACTCAATCTTCTTGGTATTTTATATCACAATCACGATGTAATAGTTTGAAATTTAGATGTAACTACTTATGATTTCAATTTTGTTTAAGAAAACTCACAAAATTGATACATAATGTAGTTATTGAACGCGAATATTTGTAGTAATTTTGTTTCTTAAAAAAATACATTGATTTTTTAAAAATCTTTTTGCTATATATAGAATGGTAACTTATACTTCCAGCTGTTTTTCCAACGTTGTTGACTGTTGTTTCGATGGATTTTTTTGTTGAAGATAAACATGATTCCATTGAAAGGGTCTCCGTAATATTTGTGATGTTAACGTTATGTTCCATGTTGGTGACATTGTCCATCATCTGTGTGTCGTTCAAAGCTTCGGTGAGAGTTGACACACAGCCACATACATAATGGCAGTACTCAGATACTTTACACTCGCACTTCGTTTTACATTGCTGACCATAATGATTTTTTGGACATCTCAAACTGCAGTTATATCCTCTGAATCCAGGTCTGCACTCTTTATTTCAACATGGGTAAGTAATGCAATTAGATAAAGGTATGAAATCTCGAATTGAAAGTATATATTTAAAAAAACATTTAGGACAGTATTTATAATAATTGAAATATGTATTATGTAGCTATAAAAAAGTTAATTTTTTAAAAAGTCTCAACTTACCAACACACATATTATTTTTTTCTTCATAGTCTGTACAACAGGATACTTCATTCTCTTTACTAAAACAAACGACAGAAAAATAATTAATATAAAATGAAATGTTTTGGTTTGCTTTTGTAATGAACAGTATTTCAGAATAATTACCTTAGACATACGTGTTCCCCAATTAATGCAAATGATGAACTGGTTGAGCAGAGCAAAATGAAGAAGTGTGTAAGTCCAAAACATTTAATAATAAATTTTGAACGAAGGTACATAATGTTTAAAATAGGATATACACAGTGAATTAACAGTCAATATAGACACTCAGTGCTTTGCGGAAGTTTTGTACATTTTGTACTTTTCATGTAGTCGCACCATGTGATAAAATTAAAACATAGTATACCATAATTATGGACTGACTCTTAAAAATATATAGATTAACTCATATATTAGTTATATTAAAATATGATAGTCATGTATTTGTTTCTGATTCTAAGCATAATTGCAGTGAAAAAAAGTTTTGAGATGAAAAAACACCTTATATTGATACAATTTATGGGCAACGAGACTTGCATTCTACTTATAAAATAAATAAGTAAATCATAAAGTACATAGAGGATATCTATATTGTGTGATTTGATATTGGATTTATCCAACGAGTTGAAACGGTGAATATATTCGCGAGGCTTGCCGAGCGAATATACAACATTTCAACGAGTTGGATAAAGCCAATATCAAATCACAAAATTATAGATGTTCTATTTATCACATACGACTTTCGTTTTAACAAAACTTTGAGACATCCCATGCGAAACTACATGAATGTTTGCTTATGCAAATTGATGACGTATAACTTAATGACGTACATGTAGCACCGTTAATGTTGACATACCTCAAAAGAAAGTAGACCGTGTTCAAAATTTAGAATTTTTGCTAACTGCGTCTATGAAAACATTATGTGACAATTGCTGGAGCTTTACATCAAACGAACTTCTGACTAAAAGTTGTAAAGATCATGGGCATGGGATCGTGAAAATGAACTCTCTGGACGATGGCAGTACAAAACGTGTTAGGCAAGGCTAGGGGCCTACTTGCAGATTCATTGTTGATCCATGGTTAGTTACACCTACATAACTAGGTAGGCATACGTAGTATAATATAAGAAAGCATTAGTGAAGATGTTATTTAAAGGAATCATAACAACAACTTAACTGCTAGGCTTTACTTTCTTCGAAAAAGATTTAAAAGAGGGGGGGGGGCTAACATCTGTCTTCGAGTAGCCTAGCCAATACAGGTTCCTTGATGAAATAAAACACTTCTTTGACTTTTTCTTGCTTTCAACGATATTATCGCTCTTTATCATTTATTTCACAAATAAAAGTTTCAATAAAATAAATCTTGAAGCGAGGGATCGTGTCAAAACCGGAAGTGCTATTGATAAAGCATCTACCCGTTGATAAACCATAAATTTATCTATTGGGCTGTATCCCCAACACGTATGAGATAAACGATGTTATTTTTATACACTGAAATGATATCTGTCGTTAGTTCGTTTGATATCACGAGTCAAGGTATAGGTTAGACCCATAGATTTTATATGAATATTTTCAACTATATTGGTCTTGTCAATTTTAATTTTAAATGTTTCTCCTGATTATGTACAAATGAAATTCAGGAACGACGGTTTTAATAATAAAAGTTTGATTTTTACATTGTGGATCTTTGTAAAGGGGCTTCAACACAGATTTATAGTAAACATTTTCTTAAATGTTTGATATATCATGACTTTAATGTATGTTGTTATATAGCTGTTCACACGGAAATACATGTATAATAAAACGACTTATTTTATAAGGAAATATTGAACGTATGATGTTCGGGAAACACCCTTGTTCTTTCTCATAGTGAATTTTGTCCTTAATTCTATAGAAAAATATAGATTTTGTAGTATATTAATGAACATTAATAAAACTATAATTAAAAAAAATTCATAGTAGAAATGTGAGAAAGCAAACCAGCTCGCGCTCAGTGTGATGTGTGCAGGATGCACAGATATTACCTTCAATTTTGTAGCCCAGTAATAGTATCAAGGAGAAATGTCTTAACCAAACCTGCATCCTTTGGGAAAAGATATAACAAAGCTTAACACTTCTTACGATGGATCTTTTACAAAAGTTTGTTTTTGAATCCTTCTTTGCGTTTTATTTATACATTTATTATGTTTGATTTTAGAGTAGTTTTTGCCTCTTCCTTACTCCAGTCCTTATTATTAAAAGATGTTCTATACAGTGTTACTCTTTAATTTTCTATAAAATGAAAAAAAAATACGTAGTCAGAATACGGATACATAAATTAGAAAAAGCATATCAATTATCAAATTTTTACGTTTCACAGGTGACAGTACTTCGCCAAATAAAGGCCTCTGCAAACGGGTTAAATACGTAGCGCATTGATGAAAACGTTTTCTGTTCAATTTTTTTCCTTGATACGTCGATCTTTTCTAACAATAATTAACAGTTCTTTAATACAAAAAACTTACCTGTTGTGTTATTGTATTTTGCTATATCTCAATTGATATATTTTCCTCGGTAAGTTCGTTAATGTAAAGGGAAGCTACTCAAATATCCTAACAGTTCTAGGTCACAGGAGTTTTGGATTTCTTTTGCGTATCTTTTCATCTAAATTTCAAACCGAACATATATATACGAATCACAACCTGTCAGTGCTGTAAAACCTGAAAGAATCTGTTGCCGACCGTATAAACGGCATGGACACAGTTTCAGCTAAAATTTCAAAATTTATTTTTCTATTTTTAAAAATATTTAACTAGGGCCTTTCTTATGATCATCAAAAATTTGAACGCCAGTTGTCCAGATACGAGACAGATTTAGAGCTCCAAACCTTTCTAATGTAAACAAGGCTAGTGTTTTTGTTTACACAGGTTAATATACTAATATATGTTCATTCAAAGTAGATAATTTCAAATAAAAGTTAGTTTTAAATACAATTCGACAGTTACTATTGATTTGCTGAACTTCATTTTGATATTAATATAATGTTTTCTATATGTAAACAAAAACAAGGCACGAGCCTTGTTCACATTATAAAGAACTTTAAGTTCTGTATCTTGTTTGTTAATCATCAAATGATGTTCAAATTTTTGCTAATCAATAGATGATGCCTTAAGTAGGAATTGTAAACATTAAAACTAGTTTTAAAAAATCAGTTGAAACTGTGTCCAGGCCCCTGTAAGTTTAGGGAAAAAAGATTTCCGTTTTCATTCATCCGATGTCGTTTTTTTTTTACCGATTATTCGTTTCCTTAGAAATAACACATTAACGGTATTTCCCAGCTTTAGTAGCTTAAAAACATTTCTTAACAGTTCTATTGTTCATACCAGTTATCTCAAAAACAAACATTTAACATTAGTATGCTGATTCCTTTCCTTAATTCTTTCCCAAAAGAGTATTGTCATGCAGACAATGTGATTTGTTTAACAAAGGGGGACAATGAAAAAAAAAAAAAGGAAAGTAGAAAATGTTAGGAACGTAACAGACAAATTTTGAAATTTAGGAAAATATCTATTATAAGTAAAACTATTTAATTATTCCTTCAGTAAGTTATCTGGAAGCAAAAATATACATGTAAAGACAGCCAAAGTAGTTCCGGCTGCTTAGTACAAGTGAATTCTAGATTCCATTGATGCAGATATAAAAAAAAACTATCCCATCAGAATCAAGTATTTTATAGAAATTAAATGATTTTTTGTTTACTGGTGACATGTTGCTGTTCCTGCTCTCCTACGATTTCAAGATTGAAAACGCCACAGTTTACTTGTCATAATTTATCTTTATTTAATATCTATGAAGAGAAATTTGTTTTCAAAAATACAGTTAAGTAATAAAATCCCTCCCTCATTCTACCCCTCTCTGTTATAAGGTAGATCAATATATATTCATAGCAAAGCATATCGACTGAGCAGAAAGTCGATCCTTTTCTGTGAATTTGATATATCCTTTGATTGTCTTTATCAAAGGGTAACATTTGTTTACAATAAACTATATATTAAAAAAACAAATTAAATAGACAAATTTAAAAACAAAAAGATTTCGTTTTAAGACTTTTCACTTTTTTAAACACATCTTTGAATTTTTATAATATATTATTTTTACAAACTCAAGTCGTTATCTTGAAATATATTATTTTGCAGAATGATGATCATGATTATCATAATTTTACTTTATAAGTAAATTCAAATAACAAAATTTAAGCGCCAACAGACACACTTATCAGCTGTAAAAATCTACATGGGGAAGTTGAATAATTGATGTATATTTAGTTTTCTCTTCCTAATTACTCATATTTCATTACATAAGTCAAAATAAATGAATGTTGACATCAATATAAAAATGCATGTATTGTAGTTGACCCCTTACAATATTTACTGTATGAGTCAATCTATTCACCGTCTGAATACTAGAATTTAGCAAATTGGAGTATGGTATTATGATTATACATTATATACATATAATTGTACTATTTGCGTGATTCTAAAAGTTTTATGTATATGAAATTCTGCATTATGCGAAAATTTTTGCAGGTCATCTCGTTCAAATGTGCATTAGTTGTGTAATATATTCACTAGTCTTGGCCCAGAAAGTCAAAACATGATAAACATGTGGTCAGACTAAACGGCTATTAAACAGTGATACATTAATATGAACAACATTCAAATTTATTTTCAGATTTGAGCAAACTCGAGTGCAGCTTCATAAATCTTGCTAAGAAGCAGATACTTAACTTTAAAAAAATCAATTAATTTGTTTCTATTGAGACGACACTCATTGATTTACGTAATAATTACTTAATATACTAATAAGACGACTTAACATCGTTTACAGGATCCTAATGTTACCTCTCCTGATAGAGACTTTTGCATTTATACATGTATACTGAAGAAAATAAAATATGCCAATATGGATAAAAAGATTTAAATTGCTTATACTCATACTGATCACACTTATCACGCTTATTGATCACATATTTATCACACTGTAATGATGATTTTATGAGTTTGTGCAAGCCAGGCCTCGTAAATCTTTCATTTCACATGCTGAATACTATCATTTAGTAAAAATAAGTATATCGAAAAAAAAAAAAGAAAATGTACCGTTCGGAAGTCGAACCCGGGACCTCTCACATGTGAAGCGAGAGACATACCACTACACCACGGAACCGCTTGAAATTGACGTAAATTATATGCAAAGATGAAGTCACATACACATGTATATATATTCACGTTCGATCTTGTCAAATTTTAACGCAGTGCATGGTGTCTAATTTAACCTTAATTAAAGTTCTAATAGATGTAATAATAAAAAGTCCGCCGAGAACCCCTTTTATACGTAACAAGCTAATTCAGAGAATTCGTGTCCCCCGCTTAGGGAAAAAGTCGGATCCCCCTGACTGAATTTGTAGAATTATTAAATGTATACACATATATATACTAAGGCAAATAAAATACATGTATGTCAATATGCATATAAAGATTTGATTGCTTAGTCTTTATCATGTGTATAGAAGATTCTTTTTATATGGAATATTTATCACACTGTAATGATGATTTTGTAACTTCATAAATTTTTCATTTCACATGCTGAATACTATCATTTAGTAAAAAAAGAAAGAAAAGTATTTTTTTTAAAAAAAGGATCGACCGAGATTCGATCCCGGGACCTCTCACATGCGAAGCGAGAGACATATCACTAGACCACGGAACATGTCGTCAAGTATATGCAGAACTAAATTCACATACATTTATATATTCATGTTCGGTATTCTCAAAATTTTACACAATCCATGGTGTTTGATTTATTTAGCCTACATTAAACAGTTCTAATAGATGTAATAAGAACATAAAGTCCACCGAGAACCTGTTTTATACGCAATAACTCTCCTCATGCCCCTGTGCTAAAAATAGCGAGATGTAATACTATAAATACTAATGAAACAAACGGGGCGGGGCACTTTGGGAGGGGTGAGAGAGGTCCTAGGGAGTTTTGGTATAAAATTACATTGCATAAGCTCAAAATCTTCATGAAATATCGCCCAGAAATGATAATGTTACACACAGAGGGAATGTACAAATTTACGACCTTGAACTTTGACCTTTTGACCTCAAAATCAATAGGGGTCTTTATTAGGCCACAAGGAATTGTTATATTAAATTTCATTGCAATAGCTCAAATGGTTCTAGAGATATCGTGTGGAAACGAAAGTGTTATAACAGACAGAATTTGCGAATTTATGACCTTGACCTTTAACCTTTTGACCTCAAAATCAATAGGATTCTTCTTTAGTCCATAGGGAGTTGCTATGCAAAATTTGATTGCGAAAGCTCAAAGGGTTCTCGAGATATCGTGTGGAAACGCAAGCGTTACAGACAGACAGAAAGACGGACAGACGGACGGACGGACAGACCCAAATTAAAATCCCCCACTTTTCAAGCGGGGGACAAAAAAGGCTACTATTTCCATAATTTACATTTTTTTAATAGATTTTTCATACATCAGTTTGTGAATTAATCAAGGAAAAAGACGAATAAGTTAGATAATATAAATCTTTTGCACTCTTGTTTTATTGCTAAAGCTAGTACATTGGCTCTTCATTGCACTTGTTGAAATTTTACTGTAAAAAGGTAATTCTTACAGTGATCAAAACGTTTAAATAATGTGTGTTTGTTTGCTTGTCTTTAAACGACTGTCGTTTCTTTCGTCCTAGGAGCAATTTCAGTATTTGGTGTATTTTTTATATTTAGATCTTTCTATTTGTTTTGTTACATTATGAGAAGGATATGGAGATAACAAACAGTATTCAATATCAAAGTCCACAATACAATACAAAATAGGAGCAGAGTAAGCACGGATCTCTGAAACATCAGAAGTGGGATCAGGTGCCTTTCATCCCCTGCTTGCCGTTCACATCCGCCATGTCCTCCTTGTCATGATCGGGAAATAACGAAAAAATCCCTCGTCAATTCAATGTATAAATAATGGACTAACAATTAGTAAGAAAAACGTCAGTCAGCATTTGACTAAATGATAAACTATATACATGTATGCTGACAAGGTCATTGTATCGACCATAGCACTTACGAAATGTTGACTTTAAACAAGACGGCTGATATTCTTGTTTCATCAATATGCTTGTCAATAATTTACCTCGTTTTAGAAATTTAGAAATTGTTCATACGTAGAGCATGCTATATTCACTCCATATGCAGGTGATGAAGGTATATTGCTGCATAAGTAAGGGAAGTTGACGGCAGAAAACTTAAACAGGGAATACTCGAAATCGGATATTATCCGTGAAATCGCGTATAATACCCGATATTAGGGTATCGTTGAATCCGCGAAATCGGGTAAAGGAGGTGTAATCACCTAATAAAACTTAAACAATAGGATGGCGCATGTTGCCGAGTTAACTTTCATCTAGTTACAAATGTTTTCTAAAGGTATCACTAGCCAAGTAAGAATTTGGGCGTCAAGATTAATGCGCTCAGGACAACAAATACCCTTGGAGCTCAGTACATTTCATGATCTGCACACAAAAAGGCGTTCGATTTGCTGTATATTTTTCATAATGTTGAAAGTATATGCATCTTCCTCATGTTCATTCCCAACACAACAGAATTGTAAAGTGTCAGAATTCGGGAATTTATAATAATTCCTTTTTTTTTTTTTTTTTGAAAATCTTTTTTTTTTAATCATTCATACATATTTGCAGAATATGTCGTCATCATTTTAGCAGAGACAGTGATAGTTTCAGGAATACAGCTTATGAGAGAACATAACTGTTGATCGTTTAATTTCGCTAAGTCATCAATATTTTACCATTTCTTGGCGACTACAAAAGGGGGGGGAGGGGGAAAGGCTTCTTGACCACCTCTGACAAAACAACCTCGACTGTATTCTGCACGTGTGCACGAGACCTCTCCTTTCGCAATCATTGAATTAAATGTTATAATGCAAAGTTTTTTTGCTATTTATCTTTGATTGTCACTTTCGGTTAAACTCGGTTATATATTTTTAATTGTAGGGAAGATTTATTCATCAAATAAAAATTATATAGGTACACAAAAAGCAACCTGTTATTTTCAAACACAATATGATACAACAAGTAACTAAAATTCATGTTTATTTTTTAACACATTTTTTCATTATAGATGAGTATTAGGAAAAGTTATTGCCACGAATAGTAAGTATCACAGATAAAATAACTAAAAGAAAACTGTGACATAATGATTGTCTAGAACTATTCAGATAGTGCGTTGTATAGCATATTATAATGAGGTATTAAGACAGCGATATAAAAAAAAAAAACAACCGTAAAATAGACAACAGAAGGTAAAATCTACCCTGTCTATCAAATAGTATAATAAAGAAAGGAAGTAGCTGCAATTTTTATGAAATTTTAATGTCCGATGAGGAATTATATTCCCAAAAAGTAAGACAGGAGTTTCCAAGGCGCAATTAAACACTCCATTACTTCAGTTTGTTCATTAACATGTTCATAAACGTAAAAACTATAAGAAATGTGAAAAATTGACTATGTAATTTATATTTGAATATGACTGTACCTCGATCGATATTGAGAAATTATGAAAAGATGTGCACATTTGACTTTTATTTATACCCCCCCCCCCTAAAAAAAAAACAAAACAAAAAAAAGAAAATCCTATTCACACGATTTCTCGCTCTCAATTTTCACACAAATGCATAAAATGAAGGTAAAATAGCATATCTTGTATCGATTAAAATGCAACCAAAAAATTTACGGTGTCATTGAATAAAAATTCCCGTGCTAAATTAACATAAGAAGATACTCACCTTCAATTAGCTATTTTCAACCTGTTTACCCCTGGGCATTTATTTAATCTTATTTTATTTTCTTCTTTATAATAACGTTGGTATTCTATTATGGCAGAGATATACAATTGTGACTCGCTTATACTGTACTCTCTGTTAGGAATAATTTATATTTCACGTGAAAGGGACGCCATACATTTTTCAGTAAAAATACATAACACAGCGTTAGTCGTTCAATTTCTTTAAAGTTTCACATTTTGTGAATAGTGCACAAATTAGAAAATTAAGTATATGGAATATTTTAATGGGAAATAAAAACAAACGAAGTGTAGTTATTTGATTTTAGAAATTATATTGAAAAAAAATAACGCCAGTGTGTCCTCTTTGTTACCCCAGCAGTGTTTGTCGTGTGATTTTAAACTTATTTGACAACCATATATATTAGGTTTAATAAAAATAAATCCACAAGATACTGATGTACAAGTAACAGTAACTGGCATAATGCGCCGTTACTTTATTCTTTAGTTTTTATAGAAAGTTGCACGGAATACTCGATTTCGCGGATTCAACGATACCCTAATATCGGGTATTATACGCGATTTCACGGATAATACCCGATTTCGAGTATTCTCTCCGACCTGTTAAAGTCATCACGTTTTCCATAAAGCTTTGTTTTTAGATTACCATTAACTAAGTAAAATATCCAAGTATGAAACAGATGTGTCAGACTCTGTGATATCTTTTATCTCTCAATCTCTCCAGGATATATCGTATCGACGTAGGAATGGAAATTACCATTGTTAATTGACAATACGCCGGCGATATATCTGAAAGTCGAGTTGAAAGCCACAGCACGTGTTTTCCTCTTTTTCATATAAAAGATTTTTGAACAAATTCTGCTTCATATGAATACAAAAAAAGGTCAGCTAATAACGGAGCGCAATTGGTACCCATGGGAATTCCAATAGATTGTTGGAGGACCTGGTCTTCAAAAAAAAAAAAAAAAACATAGATATTGTCAGAAACTCATGCATCTTTTCGATGTCAACTTCAGAGTACTTGTTTGTACAATCAGAATCTGTTTTAACAAAATAATTTTGCAAATGACAAATGACCAAGTAAGTAAATTTACGAATTCCATTTTTATTGAACGTCCCGCAGTGTGATTCTAATGCGCGAATTACATATAAGATTACTTCTTATACAGACCGCTCTAACCTTGAACAAACTATCTAACCACTGTACCACGCGGGCCACAGTTTAGTAATATATATAACCTGTATATGAAAAAGCCAATATTGGAGACAGAACTGGAAGGTTTGTAATGGATACAGATTACTGAGTTTATAGCAATCATTTTCTGTCTCTGAAAAGCGAGTTGTTGATCAAAACGAATCAGGAAATACTTAAGGAACCACAATCTAGTTAGTAGACTATGCCAGGTCATTGGCGACCCACGTTTCCAACTATCGTTGATGTTCCTGGAATACTCTTCCAACTAGACAGTGATTCCTAATATTTCCATTTCATGATGAAATGCAATTGAAAATTTAGATTTTAAAAATATATACTAATAGATTTATTAATTACACGAGGCCTCCATGTCAATTTCAATAGCCCCTATTAACGTCAAACATAAAGACAGCACGAGATTTGCATACACATAAGGCCTCCTTAGCTCCTGACGTATCGCCTGGTGAAATTTACATGCTTCAGAATTACCAAGAAATCAAATAAACTAACTTTCAAAAAAAGGAAATATTTACTGATGGCCCGAAGACCATAACACGTCATTTTTGACATGCTGTTTTCCTGCAGAAAATTTGAAAATTCCTCCTTCTCTACTTGAAGTAAACAAATATTACCTTCCACATTGTGGTTCAATAACAGTTCCAAAGAGAAATGTCAGAACCAAACCCAAATCCATACAAAAAAAGAACAATATGACTACACGTAACACAGCTTCACACTTCATGAAATAATTTTTTTTTACAAAAGCTTGTTTTAGACTCCTGTTTGCTTTTTCCTATATGCATGTGATATGCATTATTTTCAACAATTTCTGCCCTAGCCTTAACCCAAAGTACAATTCTAGCCTTGAATTCTCTTCAAAATAAAACAAAACAACTTTTTTATATAGTACTTAACAATACACTTACATGAAATATAAAAATATATTAATTTTCATTTTTTTCACGTTTCACAGGTAAAGGTACTCGGTCTCTGGAGATTTCGCAAATTAAAGGTCTGTGTGGACGGTGTATTCTTAAACCAGTATCTACTTGCTGAAACCAGGCAACGTCTTGTCCCCCCGGGGTAGGGCGAGGAAAGAAAGGATTATCAAAGCTTTACATAATAGTATGTGGGAATTATTTTCAGACATTAGAAAAACCATTTTCTCCTAAACCACTGGGCCAGGAAAAATGAAATTATGTGGAAACATCCTCAGGTTATATGGATTTAAATTTTTTAAATCATGGCTCCTGGGGTGGGTGTGGCCACTATAAACCATTAATTTTTCCATAGGAATACATAATAGGATTTTTTTTTTTTAAATATTCTTAAAAACAACAGAGCCATGATTTGTCAATTTATATGGAAGCCCCCTTAGGTAGTGTATTCAAGTTTGTTCATACCATGACCCCAGGGTTAGGGCGGTGGTCCCAATTGAAGATAGCTTATAGGATTTTTTTAACGAGATTGCCACTTTTCCTAAGTATTAAGAATAAAATTAAAATTTGTGAAAGTGCAAGGATGCGTCAATCAAACCCATTCAAAAATTTGAAGTTTCAATAACTTTTAGACGAAATAAGATTTTCAATATACTTACGTGTGAATTAAATGGTTTTACGATATATAAGAAAATATTAACTCCAAATCTGTGTCTTTCTACATTCAAATAATTATTGGATATCTTGTATTGCAATAATAATATGAGTGAAGAATTCTCGAGAGGGACGTTAATCAATATACAATATACAATCTTCCTCATTACTGATATTTCAAAACAAATGTCAAAATAAATGACTGAATTTTGACTTTAATATGTCCATGTATGTAATGTACTTGACACCTTACAATATTTAACATATGAGATAATCTATTCATCGTCTGAATATTAGCAAACTGGAGTATGGTTTTCTGAAATATACATTATATCCATATATATTGTACGACTTGTGTGATTTTTAAAACTTTTATGTTTAGTATGTGTAATGGTGCATTTTGCGGAAAATATACATGTATCTTGTCTTCTCGCTCAAATGTGCAATAGTTGGAAATAACGAATTCAAGTAGATCTAACTGAAAATAAATTTATGATAGGTCCTGGGAATCATATCTCTATTTCATCCACTCAAAATTTTTAACGGCTATAAAACGGTGACACAATAATATGAGTAACATTCAAATTTAATTTCATAATGTCCAAACACTAGTGAAACATCATATATCTTGCTGTGAGGCGGATGCTTTACTTAAATAAAATCGTTTTATTTGTTGCTATCGAGTAGACACTCATTGATTTGCCTAATATTTACTTATACTATATACTAATGAGACGACCTATCATCGATTACATTATCTTAGAGTTACTTCTCTTGATAGAAACCTTCGCATTTAGTTGCTAGATGCTAGCTCGCATGGCCCTAATTCGTTTCCTCGTATAGCGCTGTCAGTTTTCTCAACTGGCAGGTCAAACCTCCTTTGTAAAGAGCTACGTAAAAAGGAGTTATTATTATCATTTCTCAACGGGTATCCATACTGTATTTGATTTAAGCTCACATGCGTTTGTACACTTTCTTTATCCAAATATATAAATATTATTGCCCTTCTTTCCTTGTATTCTAGCCACATTTCCCTCCCGTTCATGCGTATAGCCATAGGGATTCAAATCTTCAGAAGATCCATTTTCATTACATGGATGCATAGGGACATAGTTCACCCTCGGTATTAATGTACTATAACAAGGGTCTTCACAGGAGTCATAGAGTACATTTCCAGACGTATCTTCTCTGCTTACAGTGTTGTTTTCGCTGTTTTCTTCTTGGGTTATATATAACGCATTATGAACACCATCTTTAAAAAAAAAAGAAATAAAATATCATTTGGAATATCAAGTTACAAGTTTCTTACTAAAATTTTCAGCTTTTTGTTTCTAATTAATTCAATGAAGTCAATCTGAATGAGACCTCTAGTTAATAACGATCTTATTTAAAGGATTTTTGGTTCTGAAATTAATATTTATTCTATAATATAACTTTTGTTATGTTCTCCTTCGTTTCACTCATCCGAACATGAAATATTTCTATTCTAAGTATCTTGGTGAATAAACATCAGAACACATCTATAGAATGTAATGACCAGTTTATTTGCGATATGTACAATAAACACGCGAAATTATCAGAGATGCACTGGGAGCAGATCCCAAGACGTGTTTCCAGTTACAATCTACAAATTCAATGTAACATATTAAATAAACATATCAAAAATATGCATCATTTTAACAATATTTCCATTTCCTTGTTTTCCCTTTGTTAACTCTTTGAAAGATTTCATAATAATTGTACTGGAATGTAAATTTCACCATTTCATAATAATTTTACTGGAATGTAAATTTCACCAAGCGAAAGTTCAGGAGCTTCTGGCAGTGCTGATGATTATAAAGCTGAGCTTTTGGAATAAATTAAAAAAAACGTGTTCGAAACTGGTTGATTGCTCGATGACCACTTCACGCCTGACCAGCACCTTATATAATGTGACCTAAGAACTACTTTTCATTATACTTACGCATGCCCAAATAGTTCAAACAATACAACTAATGGACATACGAGAAGCACTGACTTTTACGGTTGACTGTTTACATGGACATTCAAACCTGTATCGTCAACGGAGGTACATAATTGAAAAAAAGATCAGAAAACCTTTGTAGTGGTCATAGTAGTGTTATTAGGGGCACTAAAATGTGAAGGCCGAGCGTTGGGGGTAGTATGGTTGTCGTTGTCTTCAAAGACAAGTTATCTGTCTTTGAAATAACCCGATATTTTGTTGAATGAAATGTTGAGCTAAATATTTATATCGTATAAGAGTTTCCGTACACTGCCCTGGTGTAAAAGTAAGTCGTCAACTGTAAAAGTCAGCGCTTCTCGTAAAAGTCCAATAGTAATTGATTTATGTTCTCCTTCGTTTCACTCATCCGAACATGAAATATTTCTATTCTAAGTATCTTGGTGAATAAACATCAGAGCACAGATATAGAATGTGATGAGCGGCTATCAACCAGTTCGACAACAAAGGCATTGCATGCATTTAAGGTTTCGTCAAAGGTCATCATGTACAAAAGTTTATTTTGACAATAGCCCCAAAACTATGTTAGGTATAAACTTAAAACTTTTACAGTTTATAAATTTTTCTGTGATTAACAGATAGAAAGTATCACTTGGTAAAAAAAAATACTTGGAATAATATTAACTGAGAAAAAATCTTCTTAAAATGCATAGATTTTCAAAAAAATACACCTAATTAATTCTGTGCTCTTAAAAACCATCATTGCAGAAACAAAACATGTTTATCAATAAAGGGCAAGTTGGACTTGGATAGCCTCTGGAAAGTTGTTTTCCATGTTTATTTTGTCCAAATGTTAAGACTTGAAAGTGAAAGTACATTGCAAATGGCGGATTCCAAATGGGTCTTGTCTTTATACATGTCATGCCCTCAATAACAGCCTTTCAGAGACCATTCACGTCCAACTTGCCCTTTAGTGATAAACATATATTATTTCTACATTGTTGGTTTTCACAAAAATGACAGAATTAAGCAGGTGCATTTTTCTTTAAATATGCACATTTTCTGATACAATTTTTCTCAAAAAATATCTTTTTTAAAATATTTGTTATCAAGTGATACTTTCTATCTATTAATCAATGATATATTTATCAACTGTAATCGTTTTGACTTTCTACCACACATAGTTTTGGAGCTATTGTAAAAATATTTTTTTAGACATGTTGACCTTTGAAGAAACCTTAAATGCAAAAGAAATGATCGAAGTATAGCTGTAAAAGCAAGTTTGTTTTTAAGGATATATGAAACACACCAGTGAACAGAAAACCTATTATGATATTTTAGATAAAATTATATTTGACATTTGGCAGTAAAAAAATTATCATTCGAAACTGGAATGTACGTGTTGGGTTACTTTTCAACTACAGGTTTAATAAAGTTTCTTTCCTCTTCTAAATCAAAATCACAAGACTGTAAGAACACCGATTATTATAGACAATGAAGGCAAATGTAAAGTTATATAGGATTTATTTTGATGTTGGCGAACGCGGCCACAGCCTTAGGGCTGCCGGATGATAAATTGGCAAGCCCTAAAATCATTATACATAATTAAACATTACATTATATGCATTACATTAAATATTATGCCACATAAACAATTTGAGGGCTTATAGTTTTAACCACTGTCCCAATGTGGAGCCCTCAAAGATAACATTATGCATTATTCAAACATTGTGGCATCCATTATTAATGAATATACATTATTCATTATGCATACATTATGTATTTCATCATTAAACATTATTCATTATGCATACATTATGCATTTCATCATTATACATTATGAGATTGTACATTATGACATTATGCATTATTGGCTTTATGATTGAAAAAGATAGACAAAATTATACTGGTACTGGGAACAGATACTCAGTATAATAATGCTATCAAATCTATGAAAGCCAAAAGCGTCGCGGAATATCGCCACATGGTTGTTCAAGCAAAGGGAGAACAACCACCGCCAAAAAATTTGGAGGATGAGCGACGCTTAAATTGACCGGCACCTACGTTCGCCATTGGAAGAGCAGACTTGTTGCAATTTACTTTGTAAATTATATAGAAAAATGTCATTGCCAAGGTCGGAAAGATGAACACCATCTTTAACAAATAATCCGTTAGAATCCCAAGATATCTCGGGATAACTGATATAAAAACCATTATTAACAACAAACAATTTGCTCATAAAACTGTTAATTCTTTTGACTGCGAGATTTTGAGATTTAACATTCTTACTGTAGCGCCATGAAGATCTGGGAAGAATATGAGACCACCCCATGATAGTATTTGGAAGTTTAGACTGAATCATTTGAATTGTTTCTTTCATCATTACGCGTAGATCAAGTAAAGGCACATTACCTATATCATTACCACCACAGTGAACAATTAAAACATCAGGTGATGGTTCATACCTTAGTAGTAGCTGAATGCGGGGAAACAGTTTTTTCCAAGTTAGGCCACCCTTGCCCTGCCAAAGGATGTGATATTTAAGACGTCTAAGACCCAAATGAGATTTTTCGGGTGAAAGGCTCGCTCGTTGAAAAGCCCACTTGATAATGGATGAGCCGACTATCCAAACACTTTTTTCTTGCCCTATTGTGATAAAATATATTTCACTGATTTCTAATATAAGTTTTATAAGCATTTGAATACCATCTACCTTTTTTCATGATCTCGGATTCAGAATGGCCTTTTGTAAAACTGTCCGAGGCAGCCCCAATACGGAAGGAGTGGGAAGTGTAATGTGAATTTGAAAGGCCTAAAAGATTTATAGCTTTATTAAGGACTGAAGTAAATTGATAACGGGTAAGCGGACTGCCGTCTATGTGAACAAAAAGGGGGCCATTAGTTTTTGGTCTGACGGACAAATATCTTTGTAAATGAAATAGGGGGCATATAACTGGCATAGGTGACTCGTTCAATTGAATTCTTGAACCATTTCCTGTTTGATCAGTCTTTGAATAAGGGACTGTTAACAATAATATTTTCTTTTTTACTGATTGATCGAAGAAAATTTGTATATCGTTGATGCTGATAACATGATGATTGTCATTTGTTTTATTGCATGTAAATTCACCGACTCTCAAAAAGGCATGATACGCTAATGAGAATGCAGAGCAAAATAGATATGTTTCAAAATTGGAGGAGCATACTAGACTTGAGCTTGGTATAAGCTTTTCCAAAATTTTTTCCGTAATTGGTAACCTACGATCAACTGACTTACGGGAACGTTTTATACCCTCTAATAATTTTCTAACTAGAAAGCATTGAGTATAATCAGTGGAACCTGTCAACTTGCATTTAAAACTTATACCCGATAAATAAGATGATATTGTGCTGTACGCTAAATCTCGAAGGGACAAGTGAGCAATGAAAATACACAAGTGAGATAGGGGAGGACCCCAAATATCTTCTAAACCATATTCATTCCTGAAAGTAGAAAATATCTTTAAACTATTTGAGTACTGTAGTTTCGTGTTAGGGGCAACTGACTTGAGCGTTAAATACTCTATTTCAGCTCTAATATCATCTTCGTGAAATCTTCTGGGATGGGTACAGGATCTTTGTCCGCTTCTGGTGCGAGAGCCCGGAATCTTTCCCACTGTTTTCGGGAAATAGAATCAGCGATAGAATTATTGCAACCACAAATATGTTTAGCTTTAAAATACATATTGTTAACCATTGAATGGAGAACTAGAGGACGCACTAATTCCATTACTCTTTTAGATTTAGACGTCTTCCTGTTTAGAATAGATACTAAAGCGATGTTGTCTGTATGAAACATTATTTTTTTGTTTTTGAAATGATTTTTGAATAACGCAACTGCCAAAACTATTGGAACTAATTCCAAGAAAGTTATATCCGACATCATGTCTGAATCCTGCCACTTGGTGGGCCACGGAAAATACGCCCAGTGACCTTGTAAATAAACGCCGCAGCCAAGTTGTGAATTTCCTGCGCTGTCCGTATATAAGTGTAGCTCGAAATTTGAAAGCCAATTAATCTCTAAAAAATTGAAAGTGCCGTTGAACTGTTCAATGAAACTTAACCACACCTGTAGGTCGCTCTTCATACCTGCATTCACCCTTATAAAATGAGACGGATGTTTAATCCCACACATGGCATCACAAAAACGACGATTAAAGGCACGAGCTGCAGGAATGGCCTTAGCGCAGAAATTAAGAGACCCTACTAAGGACTGTAGCTCTTTTAATCTTATTTTAGTTTTTCCCAAAATTGTCTCGATCATTTTCTTAAGTTCAATTGTTTTTTCTTTTGGTATACCTATAACCATTTTTTCTGTGTCAATTTCTATACCTAGAAAAACCAATGAATGCGTGGGACCAACAGTTTTTTCATCTGCTAGCGGAATTCCGAATTCACGACAAGTATTCTGAAAGTTTGACATTAATAATTTACATACTTTGAAATCTTCTGCAGCAAAAATAAAATCGTCGAGGTAATGGTTTAAAGTTTCTATTCCTGTTTTTGTGACAGTTACCCACTGTAAAAAATGAGCAAATTTTTCCCAAAGGGCACAACTTGCCGAACATCCCATAGGTAAACACATATCGTAGTAAAACTTGTTATTGAATTTAAAACCAAATAATTCATGATCCGAAGGGTGTACTGGTAATAACCGAAATGCTGATTTGACATCCATTTTTGCAAGAAATGAATTTTTACCTAGTGCTGCAATCATTTCTAAGACTTCATCAAAAGGTGTGTAGTGAACCGTACAATAATCGGGATCAATAAAATCATTAACACTATTTCCTTCGGGAAATGATAGATGATGTATTAATCGCCAACCCCCGTCTTTTTTAGGAACGATACCTATAGGTGATATTCTAAAATTTTGCAAGGGTACTTGATCAAATGGACCTGCGACACGACCTAATGCAATTTCTTTGTCTATTTTCTGCTTAACTTCGTTCGGGTGTTGCGAAGTTGAAACTAAATTAGTACATGTCGATGAAAAACGCTGACCTGAATATTTGATTTTAAAACCACTATTAAAACCTTCTTTTAATTCGATTGCATCTAAAGTTTTTGGATACATATCCAGGAACAAAACCATATTGTTCACATTAATAGGTGTTGTTCCTGGTTTTCTGATAATTTGATGACTGTGGTTTTTTCCAGAAGCGACGAAAAAGATGAGAGTTCTTTTCATTGTTAGACACTAGGGGTTTGTTTGAATTTTGATTTGTTTCTTGACACTTTGTTGCAGGGTGCTTACCAGTACATTTCAAACAACTGTGACTATATTGACAATAAGGACGGACACAAAAACCTTTGTTATTGAAATCGAAACACGCTTTTTGTTGAAGTGTATTTTGTCTAGGAACACTTGAAGAATTTACATATAAAAGCCACAATTCTTGGTCGATTTTGTTCCAGGGAATACAAGCATTTCTTGCTTTCTTAAGACGAAATTGCCTGTCATATTCCCTCCAACCAAAACCTGTTGACCGGCTAGCAGCGGCTTTTACATTTGCCATATATTTAAGCAACTGTTGCGCTTGTTCTGAATGAGCACCCAAGTATATACTCATGAAAATAAAAAATGCGTCTAGCCATGTTTGAATGTCTAGAATCTTAATTTGACTAACTGGTTTGACAGACAACTGACCATTATTTAGGACCAATTTGTTCTCTTGATCGTTGACTGGATGCCTATCAAGTAAACTGTGCAATTCAATAAATTCACCTTTAACTATTTTTTGTTTTGTAGATTGCGGTACATGCATACCTAAGTCATCGTCCACGCTTGTTATTGCATTATTTAATTCTAAACATGAAGCTGAATTGCTTGATTCTAAACTTAAAGGAACTAAATTAGTACCTTCTTTTGCCACTGGCTGTTTTGGATTAATTACAACGTCAATCTGTTGTTCAGATACGTCGCCTGCGGCCACTGTACTAGTTGAAAGTCCATAGTGTTCTGGCGTAGCTTCATTTTGTGACTGTGTCGATGTCAGGGCACAGGGGCATCTTACCCACTCTGTTCTCTACTTCACATAAAAAAAATACACAAGGGAAGAATCGAAAGTAGCACACGATTTTTAAAAAAAGTCAAAAAACAACTTACTTGAGAAAAGTTACACAAATCCTGAAAGGAACTAGCGCAAATAATGTCCTAGTACTTATCCAGGCTAAAATATTCCAGATATATCCATCGAAAATAGCTTTTATCTAACTAAAACCCAAGCTTTCTGCACAGTGTGAAACTCTTCGCCCAAGAAAAGATAACTCACCCGGATGACAATAGAAAAGTACCCGAAATATTCCGAGTGGCAATCAGAAGGCCTCGGGTACTTTTCTATTGTCATCCGGGTGAGTTATCTTTTCTTGGGCGAAGAGTTTCACACTGTGCAGAAAGCTTGGGTTTTAGTTAGATAAAAGCTATTTTCGATGGATATATCTGGAATATTTTAGCCTTGATAAGTACTAGGACATTATTTGCGCTAGTTCCTTTCAGGATTTGTGTAACTTTTCTCAAGTAAGTTGTTTTTTGACTTTTTTTAAAAATCGTGTGCTACTTTCGATTCTTCCCTTGTGTATTTTTATATGTGAAGTAGAGAACAGAGTGGGTAAGATGCCCCTGTGGTCAGGGTAGCGTCTTGCCTCTCCGTAATAATAGACTTGATGGTCTGTCTCAATTCAGGGAGGATTAGCTCCGATACCGATGAGGCTACTTCCTCGATGCTTATTCCCTGTGTCGTAACTGGGGAAACTTTTGGCTTTTTTCCTGGTAATCTGGCTTTCCCTGCTAATTTTCTTTTTCCTTTTGACGACTGGGCCTCCGCCTTGTGTGACGTCTGGCGAGGTTGCATTTTTCTTTAAATAGTACGATTTTTTTCACTGTATTTTTGAAAGTTTCTAAAAACTGCCCTTACGCACAGCTGATAATATGAAAAGGTTTACAACCGTTGTAGTATAGCGTGACGTAATGAAAGTCAAAATTATGACGACACAATACCCAGGTACAGGAATAATTTTTCCCGCAGTTTTATCGGGTGCAACTGAACTAATGTTATCATTGCTATAATAATCTGATTTATTTTGAAGTGAAATAAATTGTATTATTACAAAGATTAATATAATATTGTATGTCCACCAAATGCTATAATATGCTTCATTAATTACATTTGTACGATACAACCTAGGATTGCTTTTGTATTAAGATGAATTATATGAAGAAGCTTATACAGATAAATAAACAGAAACAATAAAGGATTATCAGGCAATGCATGAAAATTAATTTTTACCCAGGACTCATAAAACCTGCAAAAATAACATCTGTATTTGTATAATTGTTATCACTCTAGAATTCAATAATAAATCCTACATTTAGAGTTCCTTGTCATATGATATACTAGTTAGTACATTATTAATGAGTGGAAAACATCAAAGCAACTCCAGGCTGTTCTTTACTAATCTAAATAATACAGCATATAATCTAAATCATAACATGTTAATAAACAGTACAAAATTATTTACAATGCCCAATTCAGGCTTATTTTTACAATGCCCCTTACGGACAATTCACATTATATCATTACCCCATTAAGGCTAATTCCTAAAGCCCAATTAAGGCTTAGTCGAAATTGTCCCATCAAGGCTAAAATACAAAGCCCCATTAAGGCTAACCAAAATTGCCCCATCAAGGCTGAATTAAAAAGCCCCGTTAAGGCTTAGTCAAAATTACCCCATCAAGGCTAAAATACAAAACCCCATTAAGGCTTAGTCATAATTTCCCAATCAAGGCTACATAATAAAAACCCAATTAAGGCTCATAAAAAAATGTCCATCAAGGCTTAATTACAAAAGCCCCATTAAGACTTACACAAAATTGTCATATAAAGGCTCAATTACAAAAGCCTCATTAAGACTGTTATACATTACCAATCAAAGAAAACTGCACTGTCAAAGCCGTTTACACACTTTCCAATAAAATGAAACATCATCATAATCATACACATTAATTGGTTTCAAAGAATAAATTGACTTGAACTTTAACATTGTCTACTAACACTGATAAATATATGATTAAATTGCAAATTTCAAAAATTAAAAACATCTACTAAAATAACGATATACTCCTCCTCACTATTTTATGGATCCAAAGTACAAAAACTGCATTAATTAATTTTATTTTCACTGAATATGATTTTAACTACTCAATAATAGCAAACTTTGTATAGGTTGCCATATATTTAAGACATAGGACAATATTAGGGTAGGTCCGTATTTTCAAAAAATTCTGTCAAACGTGTATTTTTTTAATTATTATTTCAGACAACGTGAAATAATTCATAATCTGACTAAACCACTCATAGCTTAATTTCATACAACATGTCTCAAAGCACTAACCTCCCTAAATTGAACAGCCAAAATTAAACATAAAGAAGTATTTAATAATATATTATATTATGCTACATGTATGCTCTAAATTCACATCAAATTTATGTTAAAACTTATTAATATGAAAATCAAATATATTAATTTGCCAAGAGAATAGTTCAAAATTTCAATGCCAAACATTACCAAATTGTTGTTGAATCTGTTCACGTCTATCAGAAAAAAATTATTTTTAATAATTCTCAAAATCTAAACAATTATATTTTATTTTTCCTTGAAAACTATTAAGAATTATATGTAATGTTAACAAAAACACTTACTTTATTATGGTTGACCAATATTTTTAACAAAACAGCCTTTGAACATGTCCACTTTAGGAATATAAAGTTTTTCAATCATCCCTTGCCAAATATTAAACTTGTAAAAATTTAAAAGAAGATATACACTGTAGGTTTAAAATCAATAGAAACAGATTTCAAAATATGCAGGGGATTTTTTCCATCATAAATCTTCTTCTCAAGAACAGCAGATGCATTATTTTACCCCGTTTTTGGGAAAGGGAGGGACATTAAATCTCATTTGTCTGTCCATCTTATTGACAGTATGTGCATCTGTCACAATGAATTTAACCTTGGTCATAACTTTGGAATAATAAGAGATAGGGCTTTCATATTTCACATATACATTATCACAAAACTTTCTAAATATACTATGATTCTTTAACCTAAGTGAGACCTTGTCCTTAAAGTTTTACCTACTTTCCAAAAAATAACATTATTTTAAATTGATTATTTTGAAAGAGAAAAGATAGGGCATTCAAATCATACATGTATATTACATATGAAAAGACTTTGCTAAATATATCATGACTTTAGACTGTGTGACCTTGACTTAGAAGTTTAACCTACTTTTCAAAAATATTATATTTCCTTATAACTTTTGATTGAAAAGAGATAGGACTTTAATATTTGACAAGTACATTACCGGCAACAAAATATTTCTGAGCATGCTATGATTTTTCCCCATTTGACCTAATTTTCAAAAATTGACATATGATAGGGGTGCATATTTGACACACAATCTGCCATAAATTATGGCATTCCATTCACTAAAACACAGAAAGCAGAGGACCACAATTCTTTGAATTTGCTTGTATAATCTTGATATAGCTACATCCTCATATAATGTAGATTCAAGTTTTTTATGCCACGCCATGATTAGGAACACATGCATAGTTTTTGTCATGTCCGTCCTCCACCCTTCCATCTGTATGTGGCTCAAAGAAACTATTCTAGAATTTTTTATCAAACTTCATATGCTGATAGATATTGAGGAGAACTCTGCAACTGCATCAACATTTTTTGACATTGACCTTCCTTTCACCTTAACCTTGCTTTTATTAAACTAGTGTTTAGCTCAGTTTAAAAGATACTATTCATGATAGTCTAATCAATCTTCATATGTTGATGTATAATGATGTAAGCTATCCAACTGCAGCAACATTTTTTGACCTTGGCTTTTCCTTTGACCTTCCGCAGCTAGGTTAAGGACGCCCATAGGAAATGTGCCTTAAAATATTGCGAGAAAATCAATATAATATCAATATCTTTTTTATTAGCATGAGTTTTAATTTAGTGGGAATTGTACTAATGCATATGTATGTATTGGGTCTCAGCCGAGTTCGGCCAAAGCGACTTAACGTACATCAGCTGTTTGTCACGTGACATGGTTAAAATTAGAAAAAATATGTACAGATATAAAAATCGTAAAAGTTCAACGATATACGGATTATTTTTCACCAAGAAAATTATTGTGTTTTCTGAAAGACAAATTTCTTAATCCGAAAAGTGCTGGGAGCAACTTCCCCATGCCTGGGAGTTATATAAAATTTAACCGTCTTTTGATAAACTTTGTGCATTTACACTATAAGCATTGAAATAATGTAAAATTATAGAAAAAATCGTAAGCGCACAACTTGCTCCCAGCACTTTTCAAAATAGTAGGGACAATAGCTACATGTGTACAAAATATATTTTATAGTTAACCGAATATCGTTGAATTTTTGAGATTTTCGAGGGGCTGTGCCTGTGATTGTAGTACGTTTTGTATAAAAGTGCATGAGTACGGCTTTATAAAAGATTTATTCGTTATCAATTTAATATGACTGTAAAATATTGATTAATGCATTAAAAATATGACTTATTTTTAGTTAGATCACGCTTATTTAGTATTAAATATCACATTTAAAAGATTCAATAATAGCTGGATCTCAAGTGCAGAGATACTACGTGTCAAACTAGTCTATGACGTCATATCTGTCAGTACAGCGAGATCAAGTTGGGTTGAATTTTACATTCAAATAGTGTTTTAATGACAAGATATTAAAGTTACACATGAATTTATGTTTACAATAAGAAGAAAAATCACTGTATGTAAAAGTGTATGAAAAAAGAACATTATTATTTATTCGCCGAGATTCATTTGTGCAGTCTCGCCGTGACGTCATTATCGATTTCCCGAAGCTCTACATAGATTTATTTACCCTTGGCAGCCCTTAACCTGCAAATTTTGAAACCATTTTACACATACACACACAAATCAACCATTTTCCAAATGATCATGATTTAAGGCTAATGCATAAAATATTAGAGAAGTTCTTGGAAGCAGGGTGATTAAACATATGAAATATTAAAAAAAATAAAACAAATTTCGACCCCAGTTTGACCCCCCGGGCAAAATGAAAATTCTGAAACCTTACTGCACATCTACATGACACCACCAACCATCTCTTAAAAGATAATAAGGCTACTAAGTAAAATATAAGAGGAGTTCAGGGAAGACAGGGCTTTTTGCATAAAAACATCATTTTTGACACCCATTTGACTCCCCGGGGCAAAATGAAAATTCCGAAACCTTACTGCACATCTACATGACACTACCAATCATCTCTTAAAAGATGATTAGGCTACTGTGTAAAATGTAAGAGGAGTTCAGGGAAGATGTGGCTTTTTACATAAAAAACATTTTTTCAACCCCGATTTGACCCCCCGGGGCAAAATGAAAATTCCGAAACCTTACTGCACATCTACATGACACCACCAACCATCTCTTAAAAGATGATTAGGCTACTGAGTAAAATATAAGAGGAGTTCAGGGAAGACGGAGCTTTTTGCATAAAAAACGTCATTTTGACCCCCATTTGACTCCCCGGGCAAAATGAAAATTCCGAAATCTTACTGCACATCTACATGACACCACCAACCATCTCTTAAAAGATGATTAGGCTACTGTGTAAAATATAAGAGGAGTTAAGGGAAGACGGGGCTTTTTGCATAAAAAGCATCATTTTTCAACCCCCATTTGAAGAAAAGTGTGACAGACACTGACGGACGGACGGACGGACGGACATGAGTAACAACAATATACCCGAACTTTCTTTAGAAAATGCGGGTATAATTATGTTCCGCTACATTTTAAAATACGAGAACTGTTTACATCAGGGAAATCATTTTACAGTATATGTATAATAAAGAAAATGCCTGAATACACGACGAGTTTTTGTCCTTGGCAACGCTTTTAAAGATTGAACAATTGATTAAATAAAGAAAATATACATTTTTATTAAAAAAAAATTTACGTAGCACTTATTTGCATGACGTCTATTGAAAAGGTATTCATCCAAAGATATTTTTCTTATGGGTATGAATTTAGATTAATAAAATGTTTAGAGGTTGGAAATGCCTTAAACACAAAACATTACTCTAAAACTTTGGCTTAGGGGACACATTCTCCACATGAGAAACTTTTCAGAAAACAGTTAGAGGCCTGTGATATTATTTCATCCGTGAACAATATTTATCTAACAATTCCAGAAATGATCAAACTAATCAAGGTCAAAAAGGTGCCGACTTCCATCTAGGAATATTTAAATTACCTCTTGCTTTGCACAAAATTAAATGTTACGGTTCACCGATACTCTGATAAGAGAGATAACTCTTAATGACCTAAATTTCTATTTTTTCTTTATAGATTTGTCAAGCTGAAGTGTCTTTTTTGTCCAATTTCGTCCCGCAAGCTATGCTATAATTATTTGCATTTTACTTATAAAATTTAAATACATTTTTTTTGGAAAATCATTGAGGTTCAAGCAGAATTTTTTATGAATGAGCAGAGGGTTTATAATTATGAACATTACATCACTTTTGCAATCAAATTGACAGGAGGTACTGTCCAGTTATTACCTTTCAAATTCTGCCCATACGAGCGGGAAACTATCAAGGACTGCACTTTCTGATCAGAATACTCACGTGGTGTTCTCCCAAAAGTCCTTTTTTTCTTTACACTGAAATACCTTGTCCAAGCTTAAATAAGGATATGGAGAAAACGAACAGTATTCAATATCAAAGTCCATAAAACAATAAAATCATCATCGGCATCATCAATAATTGAATCGTCTTGATATTCATGCAAAGCATCCTATTTTCATCAATACGAAAAAAAAAGTTTCTTTTATTTAAATGATTAATTTATCAGTTGTTTCTATTCTGTTATTTTCCAGCAAGTTAACTACTCTTTTAATGTCATTTTCTCTATTTATATTTAATATCAAAATTCATACTATATTTTCTCTTTTAATACTTAAAGTCAAATACCTTTTTCTCCGTCGTTTTCTGACCTAAATTCATTTCACTGATAATTTCTTGTTTTTACTATGCCCTCTCTATTTGTCAAAGAAAATAAAAAATGCATCAATTGTCTCCAGAACTCTGTGTAGAGCCCGGTTGCTCACTTTGAGACACAGCATAAATAGCCCGCTCTTCTCCCACGTGGCTAAACTTCGTCTCAGTCATTCGTGCTACAGGTAAAAGCGTGTTCGAAACTGGTTGATTGCTCGTCGATTACTACTTCACGCCTGACCAGCACCTTATATAATGTGACCTAATAACTACTTTTCATTATACTTACGCATGCCGAAATAGTGCAAAAAATACAACTAATAGAAATTGAAAACTATCAAGATTTTATATCTGTTCATATAATCAATTTTCAATTCCAGTTATAGTACAATTTACGATTCAGTAGGTTCTTTATAACCAACTTGCTTTTATTTCTTTCATTAAGGTCTTCCGTTTCCAACGGAAGACCTTCTACTGATTCTGAAGATTAAGATTATTAAGGTCTTCCGTTTCCAACGGAAGACCTTCTACTGATTCTGTTGGTAAAGATTATTATTCTTTTTAAGGTCTTTCGTCTTCACGGAAGACCTTATAGTGATTCTATTGTTTCTTATTATTAAGGTCTTCAGTCTTCAGCGGAAGACCTTCTTGTTATTCTTCGGTTTCTTTTTCACTTTTTTTCTTACCTATTATTAAGGTCTTCCGACTTCCTTCGGAAGACCTTATTGTTTTCCTTCTGTTTTTTATTATTATTATTCCACTTTTCATAGTACAGGTCATATCTCAGCTGTGCGTGGACAAATTTCAACGATTTTTTCAGGGATGATGCATCTTGTCAATATCTCCAGGGGTGTCCCTCACTTTTTTCAAATTTGTATTTTTTGAATGGAATTTTGTCGCAAAAAATTCTCAAGAACGGCAAAAGATATGAAGCTGAAACTTGCTGGGGTGATAGAACATCGATTGTAGATGTGTTGAACGACCTTCATTTTTCGTCGTTTTGACTTCCGGTCGCAAACGGAAGTAAATTCAAAACGTTCAATTTTTAAACTTTTTTGTTTTTCAATATTTTTCTTTAGAATTCATAGGGTTGATAGAGTATCTTTTAAGAATTCTAAATATGTTTTCGATATTTTCATGCGTGCATTTGTTGCAAAGATATGACCGATCCAAATTTTGTCACACTGTCGTGGTTCGAATCCCGCTGGGGGCGTTGCAAAATTTTTTTCTTTGTTTCTGTCTTTTTTCAGTTGCATATGACTTTTCTTTCTTGTTTATAATGTATGGAAGATTTTGTCGATTTTTAAAAGCTATATTTTGAGATATTTTGTTGAATAACTGTAATAATCACGATCTATGTTGAGAGACTGCTGTCAGTGAAAGTAAACGATAAAAATACACTCTGAAATCTATTTCATGGCCTGATGGAGCAGAGATTTCTAACGAAAAGTCGGGCGGAAGACCTGCTTGTTGCCCTAGCAACAAGAACGCATCTAGTTATTCTTTTTTTTCTTACCGATTTTGTGCACGCGATTTCTCGAAAACGGCTGGATGGATTTCCATGAAACTTTCAGGACTTATGTAACATTACTTGAACTTGATTCATTTTTTTCCGATTTGATGACGTCACTTCCGGTCCGGAAATATTGGCAATTTTATGATTTTTGAAGGGTCAGGTTGTCCGCGAACGTTCTAAAAAATTGCTATAGATAGAAATGTGAAAATTTCAGGTATGATAGTCCTAAGTCTATAGATGTGCAAAATGTATTTCATTTTTATCGGAAGTGTCGCACGTTGGCGCTCGCTAGGGCCCAAAAAATGGCGTATCGCGAATTTCAAAATGTTTAAGACCTTTCCTACGATATCTTTTTACCTGGAAATATTTTGATAAAACATATAGAACAAAATTAGTGTAGAATTCCAAGATCTTTTAAATGATATGTCGAAAAAAGGGCTGGCCCCTAAAATTAAGGGCCTAGAGGGGCCGAACGTTTTTCTTTTATATCTCAAAAAGTATTGAGAATTTGTAATACGTCAAAGAAGCAAAGTTGTTTAACATGTCAAGCTTAATCTACGGGCGTCGTCAAAATACGTCCAACGACGTCACTTCCGGCCAAACCGGAAGTAGTCGGAAAAGGCGTATTTTGGCCTTTCTTGACAAGTTTTCGGGTATCTTATGTCACGGGGAACATAAAAATTAATTTTCCGTCCGTCGTCGTCACTTCCGGACAAACCGGAAGTAGCAAAAATGGCTTATTTTTGCATTAGTTAAGATAGCTATTGAGGATTCAATCAATTTTTGGGCGTTATTTCTCATTTTCGTTAAAAATGATAACTACTTCAGGTCAAACAGGACGGAAGACCTACTCGTTGCTTTGCAACGAGCTTTGCTCTAGTTATTATTCTTTTTTTTAGACAAAATTTTGTGCAGGCGATTTCTCGTAAACTATGCGGTGGATTTCAATGAAAATTTCAGGAATTATAGGTCATTATATGAATTTTATATAAAATTCCGTTTGTTGGAAAATTCGCTACCAGTGCTAAGTTATGGGCAATTTCCTGATTTTAAAATGCAATGTTGTCTTCGAATGTTCTCGAAAACGGCTCAAGATATTAACTGGAGACTTGTTAGAGATGATAGACCATGAGTTATAGATGTGCAATTTTGCCTTCGTTTGCGTCGTCAGTACTTCCGGTCGTTACAGGAAGTGAATTTAAAATGTGCACTATTTCAACTTTTTTTGTTTTTCAATATTTTTCTTTGATATAATTAATTGTAATTAAGACCGTACTTGAAAGGCCAAATATATAATTTATTTAAGAATTGATCAATCCACACACTATATATTCGCATTTAAAATCTGAAGCGTGTCCAAGATGGCGGCGGTCTCTGTAAAATCCGCCATTAAGCAAGTCGGGTTCTAGAAGGTCAGCTGAGCGTATAGATGCACCAAACTTCTACCAAAAAGATTTATAAATTGTAAAGGATTCTTTAGATTGCTACGTCGCAATTATGTTGCATTGAGTATAGTTTTAATTTTAGGTTTCCTCAAACTTCTATTGAAATTGCTTTTGTCTGCATCTCATAGTAGAATACAACATGACTACAAGTGGAAATACGATGACTTCAGTCTTTTGTTTTGCACAAGGGAAAACTTATCCTAAATCATGGTTATAAGTAATAGCTTTTCAAGAAACTTGCCTGACTTAATATTCACTATGTTTCTGAAGTATTACTTGACTTCTGCTTATTTTACCTCGCAGGCTTATGACATATTAAATGAATAGAAAAGACAAAAATAAGAAAAACATTTTTTTTTTAAAGATTGTTTATTAAAGGTTATATTAATATTCTTGTAATAAATGCAGGTTATTGAACATGAAGAGTATCAGATTCCTTGACCGTCGGAGGGCGAGTGATTTTTTTTCCAGTGAAACATTCCAGTCTTTTCTTGAACGTGTAACTCATATCCACTTTGGGGGTAAACAGGATACAAAATTCGTGGAAAATCTTACCGAATTCACAGCTTTAGTGTTACTTGGCCGTATACGATATTATATTTGTATAATGTGATACATATACTTTCTTACGCTCGAAATTGCGGTTATAAGAACATACATTTCTAATTTTCATTGAAGCTATCAGATCAATTAAATAGATTAAACATTTCAAAGGAATAGTGTGAACAACTACTTGTGACATTTGGCACGAAATAATGTATCATGGCCGACTTCAGTAGTAGACAAATGGCGACCATAGTGCAGAAATATATAACATTGGCATGCCTGTATATGGTTTTGCATGGAATAAAAAGTTGAATACATATCGAATAAAGGAAAGAAAACAGTATCATCTGTTCATCACTAATAGATTATCTATCCTAAAAATTACTGTTAAAACTCAAGTAACAAATTCCGATGTGATCATCTTGAGCAAGTTTGGCACGAAGATTTACTCGTGGCGTTTAACGCAAAATTTTGAATAGTGACCGCCTTTCATTATTCTAAGACAGATGAATTGTTTCAGAAGTAATATACAAGTAGATTTAGAGATGTGGTCCCAATAGCGTAACAGTAAGCGCTTTGTATTTCCATGCTGGCGACTCGGGTTCAATCTCCTTTGTTTCTATAAAAAGTTTTATCACTTTTTCAGCTCGATTTTGCGGGGTTTTTTTTTCAGAATCGGACGGAAGACCTCTCGTTGCTCGCAACGAGTTTTTTTTCTAGTTTTTCTTCTGCTTCCTAGACCGCAACTTTGAGGCCTCATATCTCACTCATTTCTCAACGGATTTCGCTCAAATTTTCAGACGTTATGGACGTTTATAAACTCTATCAGAATGCTGACTAAAATTTCAAAAAGTCACTTCCGGTTTTGAGTCATTTCCCTTTAAACGAAAATTTATAGGCTTTCGTTTCCAGACAAAGGCTCAGAGGCGGCTAAAGCTGGAGCAGAAATTCTACTGATTTTAGATAATAGAAGGATTGAAGTTGTGCACATCGGTTTTTGTTTTTCGATTTCTCTATTCAAAATGGCGCTATATAGGGGTCAA
>PRKT01000677.1:183364-229493 GCA_003671525.1 Saccostrea glomerata
ATAAATTATTTATAACGATTAGTCTTTCTTTTTTATTTGTTATTAATTAGTTTTACAGTGAAAACGTCTTCATAAACGGAATATATTAAATCTATCTTTCTACATTGATTATTATAACAATTATAAGTTATTTTAACTTGATGCATCGAATAATTCACGATCATTAGTTGTATACATTTGGCGATCTCCAAGATCGCCTACATGTTTGTAACAGTTATGTAATCAAACGCGCAAATCCCACGCTGTCTATATAGGTCACTAGTGTACCAGCCACCTGTCGTAAACAATGCAAGTGTCTGTGATCGTGTTTAAAATCCATTGTGTATAAAGACCTATCAATTTATAGAAAATCATGTTTTTAATTTATCGAATCAATAAAAATACTTCACCGATCTTTCATATAATTGTAATTCGAAACACTGGTGCATAAATCATTTTGAATTGTGATCGCTTTCTTTGGCCTGTTCACGCAAAATTTATTTCTCTATTCCGTGTTAATGTATTTTATTTAAATTGTAATTGAAAAGGGGCTTCGGCAAATAATTATAATTAGTGATGGAAGTCTTGCGATACATAATGTACTATTATGTACGTTTTATTTTTACCATCACTCTTTTGTTTCTCCATTATTTTTTTTATATTAATAAACACTGAACGTTAAAAAAATACTTTAAAATATACTATTATTCACGTATTTGTAATAAACAGTTTACATCCAGCTTTGTCGCTTTGTGTCTAAAATTTTGTAGCCCAGTCCTCATTTACAAGCACATGTCCGCAGATAGCAGCGGGTATGTCGATTTGAATATTAGTTGTGTTCTCCGATAGTTCGTATGGAAAATTGGGTTTGAAATCATCATGATCATGTCCACTCCTTTCATATCATTCAATTTCACTCTATTTCAGCTTGTTTTAATCAATCGTAATCGCTTGTGCATTTATTCATATCAAGTTTTATGCTTTTTGATAGCCGAAAAAAAAAACACAAGCTAGGTTTACACCATTTTCCCTGTATTTATCGAAGTGGTAATTGTTTTATGAATCTTAAACTACATGTACGCATGCATGATACTGTAAACCAACTTCTATTCGCGACGACTTTATTTTGCGATTTACCGGGGGTAAACTAGTTCGCGACGATTAATTTTCGCGATCAAGCTGATTTTGGCTCTGTTATTAATGGAAACAGAGACTTTAAGTACCGGTTCACGGCGAGAAATATTCGCGATGACGAGGCTCTCGCGAACTTCGTGAAAATTTCTCGCACGCGAATAAAAATTGGTTTACAGTAATTGTAAGTGGATTAACGTTTCTAATTCACAGGGGGAAATGCAACATGAAATTAAGCACTTTTGAGTTTGCAGTTATTTGCTACTAAACTTAAAATGATATTGTACAGAATGGTATACTATTTCGTCCAATAAACAGAATATTTAAATGCCTGTACATGTACAATGTCAGTACGAATTTAATAGATGCAAAGCATCAAATTGGCTGCAAAGCAAAAAAATTCTTTCACATGCAGGAAAGCACGTCAAGATATATTCAAAGCTGAAATAGTTTTTCAATTCTATTTCAGGCTGTTTTCAAAGGAAAATAAAAAATAATTTTACCGCATTTGCTCATAAATAGATTTATCGATGTTAAAAAAAAATCATGTTCATTGATGTATAAGAAGAATTTATTGTCATCAAAATGAAGCTGTAGGCCTGTCCGAGCCTCGATACCCTGGATCTTGATTACGTGATAATGCTCATGGTTTCTGCAGAGCAGGCTATGTTGCAAACCGGTGCAAAATTTTAAAAAAAATATCTTCATGATCTTTGTGTCATTTGTAGATGTAGAGCAAATTCAAAACAATTTTTACTGGAAGTTGAAAAACTCCTCATTTTTTTATTCACCATGCACTTTAACCACATCATCATTATCCGGAAAATCAAGAGATTTCTTTTCAAATCTTACACACTCTCAGGCTGGGAAGTATCTGATGTAAACTCTTTTTATATGACCATAAATTGTCGATGATCATGAGATATTAATGACAATGAAATTGAAATATATTTCAACATTTAATATTAAGTTTATTAAGCAAGTTTTTAAAATATTTTACGCATGATTTTTACTTGTTATAATTACGAATTATTTTATTGAAGTAATAAATAAAACGTCTCATTTCCCCATGTGCATGCACTCTCTAACACAATCACATAAAGATTGGCCGCTACCGCAGCCGATAATAATTACATGTTTTATACATGTATGAACTTTTACATAGAAGAGCGGCTAAACATATACATCCAGAGCTTTCAGAATACGATTTTACAAAATTAGAAAATTCGTTATTGCCTATTTATCATAAAATTTAAATCAAATTCTTTCCTTAATTATTGAATTCCTATGTATTTAACTAGGTACTTAAATTATCGATTCGCTCTGATATTTGGTTGTATAATGATTACAATGTATATAAACGTCCATCTGGTCAGTCATTGTTGCTTGACGACGTCTTGTTTTCTCCTCTCACATTGGTAGCGCGTATGAACAGCGGTATGAACTCAAGCTTGTAAACAAAATAAACGACAATTCACAAAAAAGGAAAACCAGAAGAAAAAAGTGTCTGCGTAGGTTAAAACCCAACTCATTAATCTGTTTTTGAACGACCCCATACGTTTTTTTTCTTTCTCCCATGCATTTCGACTATACGGAAAAAAGATCACTAGAACCTTTGGTTATATTAAAAGAAAGGTGTTGGACCTTCAAACGACACTATATCCGAACAGCTATTATACAGCCTATCAAATATATCACGGCGTCAATAAAAGAATTATTTAGATATTTTAAAAAATACTAATTTCATTCTAAGAAAAGCCACGCAGCTGTATACAGACATTCCAAAATAATGTTTCAAGGACCGACAGGTTGTTAAATTCCTCTCATCACTATAAGTACCCCATCCCTTAAAATGAATACAATGTCTTCCTTCTAAGCAGAGAATGTCAGTCGGTTGATTTGTTTTTGTACATGCATATATACATGTAGTTTAGGCGTTGAATTCCGAGACTGAAAGTTACGATCTATTTTTATGTAAACCAATAATCATACATGACATGTTATGCCCTGCCATGAATATGGCCAAGGCATTTGGTGTTTGTCGGCTGTCTTCCATCCTTCCTACTTTCTGTCCTTCCGTCTCTCCTTCTGTCACACTTTGCCTTTAGCTCAGTTCAAAGCTCAGTTTCAAACAAACTATCCAAGATATTTTTATCAATCTTTATATACTGATAGAAATTAATTAGAGTTATGCAATTGCATTAACATTTTTTTAAACTTGACATTATATACATGTAAATGTATATACATCACTTTTCTTAAATTAGTGTTTAGCTCAGTTTTAAACACACCATTCAAAATGGTATTATCAAACTTCACATGTTGATGGATACTGATGAGAGCTATTTAATGGCATCACCATTTTTGAACTTGGCCTTTCTTTTGACCTTGACCTTACTCTTTTTATCTCAATTTTAGCTCTAACGAAAGTTAGTTATTGCTTAGCACAAGGTCATTTAGAAAGATCAAGGTCACACGTACTAGTATTCCTTTACAGTCTCTTCCCTAGCGAAACAGTGTAAGTTGCTTCTCTTACAAGGTTTTTTACTTGTATATCTTTAGTATGTGGCTTTTGACCTCGACTCAAGGTTACGTCTTCTAGTCCGTAGCTCCAACGGAAGACCTATTCGTTGCTTTGCAACGAGCTCGGCTCTAGTTATGTTATGATTTGCTTTCTTGATTGGTGGACGGTACAATGGTCTTTCTTTGGTGAGTTACTAACATTCTATTCTCTTCAGCACTCAACTGACCTAATCGGATTTTACCTAATTATTTCTTCTCTTTTGAAGGTAATGGTTATTACTAAACTTGTCTCAAACTAAGAAAATAATAATTTGATTTTTTTTTCATTAAAAACACGTACGTTATTACTCTTATTTGAGAAATGATTACATTCTGATATTTATAATTCAACAAAGGAAACGAAATGCTTCTTTTTTTAAACTTACATACTTTGGAATCCTACTCTTCGAAAGTTTAATGCACATGAGACAAGTTTGCACGATTATGAAGATTTTATAAGTGTAAATAATCAATAGACATAGACTTGTAAAGTACATCTGAGAAGCAATAAGCCACACTGTTATTGGTTTACATTATATTCTTGCTAAGAATAGGTGATAAAATAATATTTCATCATTAGCTTACCATGTTCTTCTTCTTTCTTAATGGTATGATATTTTCTACAATATCAGCATCTATTAATTAAAGAATAGATGCCTTTATTTTATGAGGAAAACTTTGTTGCTGCTATTTGAGTTGGTTTAGCTGTGAATTAGATCGGGTTCGGGATATCTCAAATTCCCCCTCTTTGCACTGGATCCTAAGAACGAAAGGTATACGAATTTTGTAGCAGACAGAATTTTCAAAAATATGCTTTCAATCACGATTGTTTCTTAAATCCCAACCCATCCCACCCCATATTTTAGAGTTATGGGAGAATATACATCTTGATATTAAATAATTTAAAAAGTCTTTGTCTGCTGTTGGGGTTTTCTCTATCTTTTCAGGATTGACTTGAACATTGACTTCACTTGGAAGATCCTCGTCGTTGCATTCCATGGGCCTGATCTTGTATGCTGTAATTTTGATTGCGTGTTTAGCCTCGCTCCAAGAGTCCTTGATGACATTCCATTGAATTACAATTGGTTTTTACCCTTGTCGTCCCAAGATTCAGTTTGCGCCGAGCCATTCAACTGATGCTATAATTCATTGTGATGCTGCTGCTTAAAACTAACTCTTTTGCTGTGAAAAAGTGTGCTGCTTTCAACAAATTCATAAATTGATCTGCTTTGATTGATTGAAACAAACTCAATTGCTGTGCAAAATGTGTACTGCTTCCAACAAATGTCATGGACAGCGCTTTGCTTGCTAAAATATCTTTAGTAACGTTCGAGGTTTGATAACCCGGAACGATAACTACATACATATAAACTTGTAAAGTTTATTTAAAATACATGTACATAAAATTTAATTGTAAGGTTAATTACCGTTTGCGGTATACCCGGAACGGCCATTATTATGCTTATTATAAGTACATGTACATGTAATATTTTGCTTTCATATTGATTGTTGCTGCTGCTTGTTGTGATTGTTTGGGGTCGCCCTGCTTGGCACCCCCTTGTTGCTTTAAAATATGCCACGACCAACAATCGCCAACATATTAAAATAAACGTGTATAAAATCATGTTTGTTTTATTTTCCTCTATATAAATAAGTTTATTTATACAATCAGTAGAATATCTTGTCCTTTAGTTTAATGACTGGTTTGTTACTTGAGAAAACAAAATATCTAATTTACCTGCAAGTTATTACAGAATCAAACAAACAATATGAATGTTATTTTGCTTGTTTAATATAATGGCGCTTCTGGCCGCGGTGATCAATTTGCTGGGGTTACCACAGGGCTGCCCCACAATCAACAATCAATACAACAAATGTGACGACCCAAATCGGGCGGATCATGCACTGGGTAGGTCACAAGTGCATGAACGTCACCAATGCAATAAACAATCAAATTCAATCAATCAATTATTAATCAATCAGTCAATCAATCAATTCAAGTATCAATCAAGTCAATTACTTAACAATCAATCATTATTAATCAATCAATCAATTCAATAGCAATCAAGTCAATAAACAATTGAATGAGCGTAAGAATATGTGTTGCACTTGTCCAATTGCGTTGAGGTGCGACGGAATACGCCACTTGCAAGGGCCATGACTACTCGTGTCTACTAAGAATAATCATGGAACTGCAACCGCCACCAATGAGGTGCCAAGAACCATGGTGACGGCGGCAGTACCTCAACGCAAATGGTCACCGTCGACCAGGGCCTGCTCATTCGCCAGTACAAATTTACAGAAAAATTTAAGTGATTACACAAGTTTTACAAATGAAGTCAAGGACTTGTCCGTATAAAACATTTTCTATTTAATCTAACATTATTGATACTTGAAAGCACTGTATTTTTCCATTGCAGTTGGTTACTTGTATAAATTACCTAAAAGGCTGTCACTATTTTTATGGCTTTTAAATCATGAAAACACCTCTTACCAAGTTTCCTTGTGTGACAAAGTGATATAGAACTTTAAAAAATCTATCTTTGCAAGTGTTGCTTATAGGGTTTTGTACTGAAACAAACCCAAATGACATTCCGAAATTGGAAAAGAAAACGATGCTGTAACCTGTAAGCTTAAGCTACTAAGCTACTTTTAACAATAACAATGTGTGTCCTAATACACGCCCACCACAAATAGCGAATCGGGAATTGTTTACGTTTTACTCCTAAAATTACTAACTTACATTAAACCATCCCTTGACTCCCATATGTTTATTATTCATGGTATCTATAATTATACCATATTGTGTAAATTCAACCAATACAGTTGGCGTTTGATCTTAAATAACAAAAAATCTCGGGCCAAATCCAAAGGAAAATTACACCATCGGTACGTCTAATTTGGCTTGAAATTACAAACCTTAATAGTTACCCTTGAAATCAAACTTATTTCATTTCAAAAATTAAAATATTGCAACAATTCAACTTCATAAAATTTTCCATGACCTTACTGTTTTATCGATTCTTCAAGAAAGGAAGAGGGGGAAATAACTAAGTATTAGACTAATTGCAAATGCGCCTAAATTCTCCGGAAGGATATGTTGTGACTAAGGGTGATATCATTATATATCTGAAGGGACTTAAGATATTCGGAATGGAGGGACATGGGGTTACTGAAACAAACTAACTTATCCGAGACCAGGATCGTATAATTGGTGTTATTCCAAAAAAGAGGAGCAAGCAGGCAAATAACACATTTGACAATACGACAAGATATACAGTCAAAACTTTGTTGTCGTAAAGGTTGAATGCTTTATCTGTTAGATTATAAAAGACAACAAATGATTGATCGATATTTTCATTGTACTTTGTATTTTAATTGATTTGAAAATACTTATTGATATTTTATCATTTATCTTATAATAAAAAAATTCTGCATTTATTCTCACAACACTCATCCATTTAAGATACTAAAGCAAGTAAAAAGGCCCACGGGTTTGACTGGTCGACAGGGAATGTTTTCTTCCCTTCCGTACTTAGTCCTTTCTCTGATATTGTTTTTCAATGGCCTTTGTTTTGCCTTGCTCACGATTCCTTTTGTTATTATAATATTTATTTTTGTTTTCAACACATCTCTTTCGCAAATCCAAAGTGTCATAAAAGGGCTTCCGTATTTTTTCCTTCATGTTTACGAAGTTACTTTGTTCAGGATGGTGATTTTCTCCACAGGCTATTTACATATTTTCAATTTGTTAGGTCTTTTTATTTGTTTAAGAAATGTAAATGTTTTCTTCTTTTTGATAAGATATAGGTATTCATTAAAACTTACAACATGCTAAGACTGGCAGTATTATTATTATGTCGCCCCGAACGAAGTCGGGCGACATATTGCTATTGTACGCATGTTTTTTTTATCCAGGCTGTTTCTCGGAGATGGCTGGGACAATATTCCTGAAACTTTCCTCAAAGGACGATCACTGGTTGTAGTTGTGTTGTGTGGTCATTCAGTTTCGAAATGGCTACCGAAACCTGCAAAAAGCGACGAATTTTGTCCGCGAGTGTTTTCTCTGTCCCTTGAGCATTCGTCATGAAACTTTTTTTATTCTAGTGATAAGTAATTGTAGTTGTACGATTCGCATTTAAAATTTTCAAATAATCGATTTTTGCCAAGCAAACCAGGGGAAAGTGAAAATTCTTTTACTTTGATTTTTAAATCAAAGTACTGAAAGGACTGATATGATAGCTCATGGGTATTGTTTTAGTGATACAAAAAATGAAATTCTTGTCCAGTTCGGGGCGACATACGCTATTGCTTGCAATAGCAAACTTTCTAGTTATTATTCAGTATTATACATGTACATGTAAAAGAATATACATATTATACATGTATAATTCCTTAATGTTTAATCGAAGAGCAATCAAGGGGGTGTTTTATTTCTTTTGATCATAAGATTATGAAAAATATTTCAAATAATTTACCATCATCTTTTTCAGCAGTGTTAATCCCTATTTCGGTTATATTTACTGTAAAAGATGTACAACGTTAAAGACATGATTCATTAAGGAAAATCGTCATTTTGACAGTACTCAATTTTCTTGGTATTTTATCTAACAATTCTGACGTAATGCAGTGTAGTTTGAATTTAAGATGTTTCTACACATTATTTAAATTTTGTTTAAGAAAACCGAAAAAATTACACATAATGTAGTTATTGAACGCCAATATAAAATGAAGATTAATTTTGTTTTTAAAAAAAAATTACATTGATTTTTTTTCATTTTTCGCTTAATATAGAATGTTACATTATACTACCAGTGGTTTTTCCACCGTTGTTGACTGTTATTTCGATGGATTGTATTGTTGAAGGTATACATGATTCAATCAAAAGGGTTAGCGTAATATCTTTGATGTTAAAGTCATGTTCCATGTTGGTGACATTGTCAAACATCAGTGTTTCTTCGAAAGCCTTGGTCAATTTTGACACAAACCCACATACACGATAACAGTACTCAGATATGTCACACGCGCATTCCAAATTACATCGCGGACCATAATGATTTTCTGGACATGTCAAGCTGCAATTTTCCCCCCAAAATCCAGATCTGTACTCTTTGTGCCAACATGGACAAGTAGAAAAATAAAATGAAGGTGTTGACAATTTTTAATCGCAATTCACTGACTGAAATTCATATCAAATTTAAAATGCGTTCAAGAAACATGCTGAATTAAATTGAATTTCTATGAGACTTCAAAAAGGTTTTAACAAGATATTCAGTTAAATCTCTTACTTCCCAACACATATGTTATTTCTTTCTTCATAGTTATTACAACAGTATGTTTCATTCTCTGAACTAAAGAAAATGAAAGAGAGTAATCAAGCAGAGCAAAATAAAGAATTGCGTAAATCCATAACATTTCATGATAAATTCTGCTCGAATGTACATGAAGTTCAAAATATAGATTTACACAGTGACTAAACAGTGTCAATATTGACACTCAATGCTTTATCCTGAAAATATCCCGACACATTGCAGAAGTTTCCAACACATTTTGTACTTTTCATATAGTCGTACCATGTGATAGAATTAAATAAAAATAAACGATTATTGTGAACTGAATTTTAGAAAAATATCAACGTAACATTATATCATATGTTGGTAATATTCAAATATGAGAGTCAATTATTTATTTCTGATTTTTACTCATAGGAATTCAAAATATATATACTTGATGATCATACATAATCATATTTGTAACTGTGGTGGAAAAAAACGTTTTGAGATAAAAAGAAAATAATAATCTTATTGATACAATTTATGTGTAATGTGACCTGCAATCTACTTAAATAGGTAAATCATATAGTAAACGATGTTATTTTTATACACTGAAATGATATCTGTCGTTCGTTCCTTTGATATCACGAGTCGAGATATAATAAGTTATCGTTTAGACCTGATAGATTTTATGTGAATATGTTCAACTATATTGGGCTGGTCGATTTTATTTTTAAATGTTTCTCCTGATTATGAACAAATGAAATTCGGGAACGATAGTATACTGATAAAAGTTTTTTTTTATCATTGTGGGTAATTGAGAAAGTGGAATTATTATAAAAGCAACTTATTTTATTGGGAAATTTTTGAGACTGTGAATTTCGGGACGCGTTTCTTTGACACATCCTTATACTTTAAAAAGCATACATTGTCCTTATTACTAAAGAAAAGAAGAAATGTTTTTGTATTATTGAAAAAATTAAAACTATATTTCAGGAAATTTAGAGTAGAAATGTGAGAAAGCAAAACCAACTCTCCATGTAAATGACCTGATTTGTTTTTAAACGCAAAGCTTAAATCATTGAATGTTTTATTCAAGCTTTCATACTGTAGAGCTAGAGACCAAGTTCTGCTCTAAGAATGAGTTTCAATGTCTTGACGATTACTGTATCGACAAAAGGCGTAAGTGTTTTCGAGAAATCAAATGTCGAGATCAATCCGACGAGTCTGCACAATACGCCGGATGTGAAGAAACTCCCTTCATGCATCGCACCTTAAATAAATAAAAATACATATTTATTTAACAATTTAAGGGGGCCGACTATAGTTTTATTGTGTGAAAACTACAATAGCGAAACTCTTCATTTTTATAGCATATATAACTTACATTATCTTCAGTGTATATGCAAAGTTTGGGTGAAATCTGCCGTCCAGGTATTTTTGAGGGACCGTCTCAAAATACAGGTACATTTACTATAGGATTATATAGGAAAATGCCATTTTTTAGCACTTTAAAGCAAATTATACAAATACTACAATAGACATTTTGTTCAAACTATTATATTTGATGAGTTATACTATATTATACAATATATGTAAGAAAAACCATATTCTACCGTCTTGTTACCAGAGGGGGCATCTCAAAATGCACAAAATTAGCAAATTTTACTATTTGTATAGAGTACTACAAAATATGACGTACACAATGGATTCACATGAAAACATAATAAAAATACTGGAGATATTCTCAAATTTCTATGTTTTAAATTGCAAGAGCGTATGTTTATTACTTTTTCTTTAATAATATTTTCATTACCCCTTTCTTTAAGAGGTACAGATTATCATAACGTCAAAAACACACTGCAACGATGTCAACCTACCTATCAATTGCAAAATCGGTTAAAAAATCAGTTATATATCAAATTTTGTTACATTTTTATACCTATAATTTCTTAATTTTGTTTAATTTTAATAATTAAGCGAAAAAAATTCCATTAAAACAGTAAATACGCTTCATTTTACTATGATGAGCGAAATATTGCGCAATGAAAACTATAGTCGGCCCCCTTAAGGGGGCCGACTTTTTTTTCTATTGCGCAATATTTCTTGCGTCACAGTAAAGGAAGCGTATTTACTGCTTTAAAGCACCTTTTTTCGCTTAATTATTAAGATTAAACAAAATTAACAAATTTTAGGTATAAAAATGTAATTATAATTTTATATAACTCATTTTTTAACCGATTTGCAATTGACAAGTAGGTTGACGTCGTTACAATGTGTTTTTGACGTTATTATAAACTGCAGCTTTTAAAGAAAGGAGTGATAAAAATGTTCTTAAAGAAAAAGTAATAAATATACGCTCTTGAAATTTAAAACATAGAAATTTGTGAATATCTCCATTATTTATATTATGTTTTCTTATGAATCCTTTGTGCCCGACATATTTTGTAGTACTCTATAAAAACAGGAAAATTCGTTAATTTTTCGGCATTTTGAGATGCCCCCTCTGGTAACAAGACGGTAAAATTTTGGGTTTCTTCAAATATTCTTTAATCATAGTATCACCAATCAAATATTATCGTTTGAACAAAAAGTCTATTGTAGTATTTGTTTAATTTGCTTTAAAGTGCTAAAAATTGGCATTTTCCTATATAATCTTATAGTAAATTTACCTGTATTTTGAGACAGTCCCTCAAAAATACATGGCCGGTAGATTTTCCCCAAACCTTGGATGTACACTGAAGTTAATGTAAGTTATTCATATTTATAGTATAAAAATTAAGAGTTTCACTACTGTAGTTTTCACACAATAAAACTCCAATCGGCGCCCTTAAGTGTGTATATTTACTGATGATAATTAAAAATTAAATATTCGGTTATTTCATCTATATTATAACTTTTTATGAATAAATTTATAAACTTGTTATAAATATAGAAAAAAAAATGTACCATTTGGGGGGAAAAAATTAACAAGGAAATATACAATATGTGGTTATAAGGACTCATACACAGACCTTATATTATTATAAGATATCATACACAGACCTTTTATATAAGACTCAGGCTTGGTCGCTATCATTTACTGTGTCATCGGTCAATATCAATTGCCCTGAGTCCTTATAACCACATATTGACCGTTCACTGAAGTCCATAATAGTTCTATTATATAATCACTCAAATTGAATGTACTGACACAGACATGGCTGTAATTACGTCTCAATGGTTAAATTCACGATTCTTATATTATGACGTCATGTACTACGTAACTTTAGTGCAACTGAACGGCCTGTCGTGCGATATTTTTTTCCGCGGACACGCTTTCGCATCGATATCACAAAAGGAGGAATATCACGTGACGTACTTTCTGCCAATAAAAACTACGAAAATAATCTTTTTATATAATATTAAAGATGATTGAATATTTATTGACTAAGATCCTTGCAATAATTATATATTGAATTATCTCATCTGCACAGCCTTTCAGACTCAGTGAATAGTGTACATCTTACATGTACATAGCTTAATCATCATATTCACTTCAAAAGTGTTATGATTGATGTAGACTTCCTTGATATTGAATTGCAATATTACAGGTAGCGACAGAGATTGTTACATTGTACATGTAATTTATCTAATTAAAGTAAAAACATTAATCAAGAAAAAAAGATTTTAAAGTTATTAAAATCGTATATTACATATTCAAATTTATGATTCATTTTCCTGGTAAAATACTTGTAATGACTAACGTTACCATATATTTAATTATTTTTCAGGATTGCTTGCCAAATGGAATGACATAAGCGCAGCTGCTAAAGTCGGAGTAATAGTGGCAGCTTTTACTGCATCTTGTTTGCTTCTATGTTTACTGTTGACATGTTGCTGTTCCTGCCCCATCCAGGAGATATAAACGACTTAGAGATTGAAAATGTCACAGTTTACTTGTCATATTTTTTCTATAATAAATAGTCTTTTTTGTCACTTTTTATTGAATCATACAAAATGTATTTAAAAGATTTCTTCTTTCTCTGTTAAGAGAAATTTGTTTTCAGAAATACAACTAAATAATGAAATCCCTCCCTCATTATATCCATTTCTATTATGCGGTAGATCTGTGTATATATGAGGGTCATTCAAAAAGTTCGTAGACTTTTGTCCTAACTTTTTTTAACATCATACTTTATCCAAATTTGGTACACATATTTTCACAAATTCGACTAATTTGAGTAAAAAAATTGGAATATATCTTCATATCTATAAAAATTATCAAAGATTTGGAATAGCAAAAATGGGGTCTCGGAGCAAGGTCAAAATTGAGCAGTTTACTAATTTTCACTTTATAGCTGACTTCATAGCATATCGATTGAGCACAAATTGTACCCTTTTCTTTGAAGTCGGTATATCCTTGGATTGACTTTATCAAAGGGCTACATTTGTAATATTATTTTCTAAGAAACAAATTAAATAGACATTTTATTTAAAAAGATTTTTCTTGAAGATTTTTCAAAAATTTGAAAAACATCTTTGGACTTTTTATAATTTATTATTTGTATAAACACAAGTCGTTATCTTGAAATATATGATTTTACATGTGATATCATAATTTTTTTTAATGAAAAACGTTGATCGTTACACTTGACTATATTCGTTATTAAATAAATCATACATAAAACATTTGCGCCACTAGACACACTTATCAGCTATAAAAATCTGCAAAGGGAAGTTGATTAATAGACGTATATAAAGTTTTCTCTTCCTCATTACTGCTATTTTATAACATAGGTCAAAATAAATGACTGAATATTGACTTCAATATGTACTTGTACATGTATGTATTAGAGTTGACCTCTTACAATATTTAACATATAAATGAGATAGTCTATTCATCGTCTGAATGCAAACTGAAGAATAGTTTTATGAAATATACATTGTATCCATATATTGTACTATTTGCGTGATTCTTAAACTTTTATGTATAATATGTGTAGTGCTGCATTTTGCGGAAAATGTAGCATTTCTTCTCGCTCAAATGTGCAGTAGTTGGAAATAACGAGATCTACCTAGAAGTAAATTTATGATAGGTCCCGAGAATCATATCTCTACATGTATTTCATCCACTCAAACAACTTTTAACAGCTACAAAATGGCGACACTATAATATGAGTCAATTTTGATTTAAAATTTGTGCAAATATCATAAATCTCGCTATAAGGCGGATGCTTAAGTCCAAAAAATATTATTATCTGTTTCTATTGAAACGACACTCATTGATTTACTAAATATTACTTAATATACTGATGAAACGACTTATCATCGTTTATAAGATCCTAGTGTTAGTTCTCCTTATAGAGACTTTCACATTTAGATGCTAGATACCAGCTCGTATGGCCCATATTCTTTTCCCCGTATAGCACTGTAGGACTCATCAACTGGCATAAAGTCAAACCTCCTTGTAAAGAGTGACGTAAAAGAGAATTACAATCCTTTCTTCACAGGTCTTCATACTGTCCTTGAGTTGAGATCAAATGCGTTTGTACACTTTCTTTAACCTATTAAATATTGTTGTTCGTTTTTTGTACTTTAACCACATTTCCCTCCCCTTCATACGTATAGTCATAGGGATAAACATCTTCCTCACATCCATTCTGATTACATGAATGTGTAGGGCCATAGTTTACCCTCAGTGTTAATGTATTATAACAAGGGTCTTCACAGGTGCCATAGACTGGATCTCCAGACGTATCTCCTCTACTTATTGTGTTGTTTTCTCCGTTTCCTTCTTGGTTTATGTATAACGCATTATGAACACCATCTTTAAATATTAAAACAAATTAATTCAATTAGGTCAATCTGAACGAGAAAATATTAAATTGTGATATTTATGATTCAACACAAGAATCAAAATGAAGTTGACTGAAAAAAAAAACCTTTAATATTTTGAAATCTTACTCTAAGTAAGTTTAATCCACATGAAAAATCCTTGCACGAGTATGAAGATTTTATAAGGGTAAATAATCAATAGAAGTAAAGCAAAGTACGTCTAAGAGGTAATAATATACACCGTTATTGGATTATATTCTATTCTTGCTTAGATAAGGTGATTAAATGATATTTCATCATTGGCTTACCATGTCCTTCATTCTTTTCGGTTTGATATTTTCTACAATATATTTATATATAAATAAGTACAGCATTTTATCCTTTGGTTTAATGATTTGATAGTCATTTAGAAAAACAAAAATATCTATTTTACCTGCAAGTTATTCCGAAAAAGAGGAGCAAGCAGACAAAAATCACAGATGACAGTACGACAAGAAATGCAGTCAAAACTGTGTTGTAGTCAAGGTTGAATGATTTATCTATTAGATTATAAAAGACAGCAAAATGTTAATCGATATTTTCTTTGAACACTGTTATTTAAGGTAGGACACAATAGATAGGCCGTTCCTCAAGTTCAATTTTTCTGAAACTTTGATACTTTGCTCTAGGATAAAATATCTCTCTTTATATATAATATGAAAGAAATTCAACCACACATTTTTTGCCCACATAAGTAGTCTAAAATATGGCCTATCAGACCCCTGTTAGAAGATTGTGAAATCAGACATTCGCCTTGAGAATGAGCCTTATTTAGGAATTATCAATTGATCTATTGCAAATTTTTGTAATAGTTTTAATAAAGATAACCTTTTTGTTACTTTAAATCAGTAAGTCAAATTGATTCTGGAAAATTTGAGTAAAATATTAAGTAAAAGTGGAACATATATAGCGTCGGAATTGAAAATGCACCTGTAAAAATCCGATAGTTTACGTTTTCTTAAAGCGGCAATACGGCTGCAAATCGTGTGCTTTTTCATTCAAATTGACCTAATATATCATTCAGGAATAAGGTAAAAAGTTGAAGTAAGCATTTGAAAAAAATAAATATTCTCTCCTCATGTAAAATTAACGTAATTAAAATCTGCCGGAAAATCAAGGGTCGTACAACTTAGTTCTGTTTATTTGTACCACGTGAATTCTAAAATGGCACGTGCATACAATGTAGGGTTTACAATTATAATGGAATATTAAGTAAAAGCAATTCTGAGAATCAAAATATCTTAACTCTCCGGTAAATTAATAATTGCTAACATATTAGTCTGAATTCAGACAAATTTAACATCATTAAGTACAAATGTTGACGTTTTGTGTATTGGGGTGCAGGAAAGGAAAATCGACCAAATCATACTTCATAGTGGCAAAATGTCAAACAAAATATCTCTCTGCAGTTCCAATACAATTTGCTTTTCAAATGGCAATGATTTTTATATGTCATAAGTGCATTTTTACGTTGAGTTTACACTGATTTTTTTTCTTTGAAAGCCATGGAGATACGAGAAATAATAGCATGTATCAACAAACCTGTAGGGTAGAACCTTCTCGAGCCCCACATGAATGTCGCGGAGATCCCGTTTCTTCTTCATCCAATGATTATATTAATCTCCCAACTAAATTTTTGTCAGGACAGTTGCGTTTTAATTTCAAGCCCTATTTTTGGTTTTGTTTTTCGTTTTGGTCGACTTTGTCAATGTATTTGCCTACCAGGCTTCCCTCTCTTACCATGCTGTTTTGTTTATGAAAACTATACGCTTGCGTGAATAGCATGGAATGTGTAACCTCGAACACGTTTCGATGTATATATTTATGGGCCATAAATGATTATTAAATTTAATGAAATAATCAGAATTATTTACTCATGAAATTTGTAATTTTCTGAAAGTGTATACATTTATGAGTATGAAAAAAATTCCGAATCCTGGAGGATAATTTTAACAAGTCTGTTTTTGAAGAGATGCGTCGTATTGTCACTTTAAGAGAAAATGTATAATTCAATTTTTACAAAAAATCAACAGAATGATTGAAATGGATCCTAGAATAAAATGTGTGAAAATAAAAAAATTGAACCAGTGGTTTCAGATATTTTGGCAATAAAAAAAATTTCAATGGCAAAAAAAAAACAAAAACTAAAATATTCAGTAGATGACGTCACAATATTTGACCTTTGACCTCTTGATATGACCTTAACCTTTGTAGAACATAAAGAATGAAAACCCCTTTACAAATATCATCTCTCTACTATTTATGGAACAAAAGTTGCACTGCATTTTATAACAGATTGTTACATGCTTTTTTATTGCACTTAGATAGCGTAAACACATTCCAAAATGTAAGCCCCCAAGTGACAAATATATAGGATTTTCTGATTTTTGCACAAAATATGACGCAAACATGCAAAAACTTATTTTTCTTACAGGGATCATTCATTGATGTCAATATAGTCAGGGGCGGATCCAGGAATTGAAGTGGGTCCAGGGAAAAGCCCTGGTGGGAGCCCAGGGAGCGAACCCCCGGAAGCTCCTGGGTTCTGGAGATTTTGTAGGGTAAAAACGAGGTCTACCAAGTAGACATATTTACAGTTTTTAGACAAAACTGTGATTTACGTAAACTTTGAAAATTTAAGGTGGGGGGGGGGGGGGGGGCGCTAGGTGCGCCCCCCCTTAAATCCGCCACTGATAGTAATATTATTTTTTTTTCTCCGGTACTTTTTAAGAAAGGGGTTAAAATAGAATCCGCGGGTCTTTTGTCCCACCTTAATTGATTTACAAATACTTAATGAAATTTGATCATATCGTTCTCAGATGCATTTATTCTCAAATCACTGATCCATAAAACATGCTAAAAATGATCATTAATATGGCAAAAATACGGACTCAACGAATCACATTATTATGACCGTAGAATTTGCGTAAAGCTGACCATAAGCGTTGTATGTTTACGTCTGTTTGAGAATCTCACATTGAGATACCATTTGCAAGTGAACAACTTCAAACTTTAGACCTTTACTTAGCATACACTTATGTCTTAGGAGCAGTTTAAAGTAAGGTCAAATGTTAAAATAAAATTTAAAACGATTAAAATTCTCTAAAAATTACTTCAAAATTATTTCTCATCAGAAAGAAGTCGCTACCTATATATTTTGATTTGGACCTAAAATTATCTGTGCAAATATCGAGTTCAAAATTACCTAATGAACTCGATATACAGGTCACTACAGAGTGTTACACATCTGTTTCATATCTGGATGTTTTAATGACTAAACGATTCAGGCCAACTCGATAATGGTCAACTCATAACTTAACTGTGTGACAGTCGGAATGCCTTAATTTTTTTTATCTTTGAATCCCTATTTATATAGTTTTAATTTTACATCATCTGTGATTGATGTATTTGACTACAAACTGATTCGAGCTACTAGTATATGCTCTGTGCACGATCATGATCCCGATGCAAACTACTGCCAAAGAAATTGATGCTACAAGGAATTCAAGAAATAAGTTCAGCATTTCAAAAATCCAATGGTCGTAAAAACCCGGAAATACAACCAATCTCTGTGTCGTGTTTTGTCTGACATGATGTTTCATACCATTTTTTAGTTCACTGCATTTATACTAAATTATACAAGAGATGCTGATTCAAGTCAAACGGCCCACGACGGGTGTGATTGGTCGACAGGGAATGCTTTCTTTCCTTTCCGTACCTGAGCCTTCCTCTGGTATTAATTTCCAGGGGTCTGTATTTTTGCTTATTCACGATTCATTTTGTTATATTTATTTTTTGGATTCAACACTTCTCTTTCGCAAATACAAGTTGTCATAAATGGACTTCCGTATGTTTCCTTTACTTTGCCGAGGATTACGATTTTCTGTACAAGCTATTTATATGTTTGGTTATTTATTAAAACTGACAACATTATTAGAATGACAGTGTTATTTTTTTATTATCATACATCTCATTATTGTTTTATCGAAGAGCAATTAAGGGGATGTTTTATTTCTTTTAATCATAAGATTATCAAAATAATTACAATAATATACCATCGCTTTTAAGCAGTGTTAATCCCTATCTCGGTGATATTTACTGTAAAAGAAACACAACGTTTAAGTCATGATTCATGAAGGAAAATTTGACAACTTACTCAATCTTCTTGGTATTTTATCTCACAATTATGACGTAATAGTTTGAAATGAAGATGTTTCTCCATATTGAATTCAAGGAAATTCTGCAGATGGATTTCAAGGAAACCAACAAAACTGATACATAATATAGTTATTGAACGCTAATATAAGATGTAGATAAATTTTGTTGCTAATAAAATAACATTGATTTTTCTTATTTTCCGCTTAATATAGAATATTGTTATACTACCAGTGGTCTTTCCAACGTTGTTGACTTTTATTTCGATGGATGTTTTTGTTAAAGATAAACATGATTCCATTGAATGGGTCTGTGAAATTTCTGTGATGTTACTGTTATATTCCCTTTTGGTGACATTGACCATTATCAGTGTTTTGTCAGAAGTTTTGGTCAGAATTGACACACACCCACATACAGGATGACAATACTCAGATACGTCACACACGCATTCCAATTTACATTGCGGACCATAATGATTTTCAGGACATGTCAAACTGCAATTTTTCCCCCGGAATCCAGATCTGCACTCTAAAAGAATAAGATAAAGCTGTTGAAAATTTTTAATCGCAATTCGATGACTAAACTTCATGTCAAAGTTAGTTTAAGAAACACGATGAATTGAAATATCTATGAGACTTCAAAAAGTTTTTAACAAGATATTCAGTTAAATCTCTTACTTACCAACACATATGTTATTTCTTTCTTCATAGTTATTACAACAGTATGTTTCATTCTCTGAACTAAAGAAAATGAAAGAAAGTAATCAATATATACACTGGTTACAGGTAAGAATGAAGTTTTGGATTGCTTTTGTTCGGAATAATTACCTTACACATACGTGTTTCCCAGTCAATTCAACTGATGAACTGGTTGAGCAGAGCAAAATAAAGAATTGCGTAAATCCATAACATTTCATGATAAATTCTGCTCGAATGTACATGAAGTTCAAAATATAGATTTACACAGTGACTAAACAGTGTCAATATTGCTTTATCCTGAAAATATCCCGACACATTGCGGAAGTTTCCAACACATTTTGTACTTTTCATATAGCCGTACCATGTGATAGAATTAAATAAAAGTATACGATTATTGTGAGCTGAATCTTAGAAGAATATAAACATTATATCATATGTTGGTAATATTCAAATATGAGAGTCAGATATTTATTTCTTATTTTTACTCATAGGAATTCAAAATATATATACTTGATGATCATAAATAATCTTACTTGTAACTGTGGTGGGAAAAAAAACGTTTTGAGATAAAAAGAAAATAATAATCTTATTGATACAATTTATGTGTAATGTGACCTCCAATCCACTTATGGAATAAATAGGTAAATCATATAGTATACGAAGTTATTTTCATACACTGAAATGATATTTGTCATTCGTTCGTTTGATGTCACGAGTCGAGGTATAAGAAATCGTCTAGACCCTATAGATCTTGTGTGAATATATTCAACTATATTGGGCTGGTCAATTTTATTTTTAAATGTTTCTCCTGATTATGAACAAATGAAATTCGGGAAGGATGGTTTATTTATAAAAGTTTTTTTTTTATCATTGTGGAAGATTGAAAAAGCGGAATTATTATAAAAGCAACTTATCTTATCGGGAAATTATTGAGGATGCAAATTTTGGGACGCGTTTCCACGACACATTCTTATACTTTAAAAAGCATACATTGTCCTTAATACTAAATAAAAGTAGAAATGCTGTTGTGTATTATTGAAAATATTAAAACTATATTTCAGAAAATTTAGAGTAGAAATGTTAAATTATAAAGAAAAACCAACTTTTCAGAATTGTCAGTCCTTGCATCAGTCCAGAGGAGTAAGTCAATAACATACTTTTTACTGATTTAAAGATTAAGGGTTCATGTATATGACCTGATTTGTATTTGAACGCAAAGCATAAATCGTAGCCACTAGACAATCTTTTAATGATTCATATTTTATTCAAGCTTTCATATTGTAGAACTAGAGACCATGTTCTGTTCTAAGAACGAGTTTCAATGTCTTGACGATTACTGTATTGACAAAAGGTTTAAGTGTATTCGTGAAATCATATATCGAGATCAATCCGACGAGTCTGCGCAATATGCCTGATTTGAAGAAACGTCCTTCATGCATCACGCCTTAAATAAATAAAATACATATTCATTTGACAAATTTCAATTTAAGTTTGTATATTTACTGATGATTATTAAAAAATATTCAGATTATTTCAACAATATTATACTTTTAATGAATAAATTTATAAACTTGTTATAAATACAGGGAAAAAATGTACCATTTTTCATTAAAAAAAATTAACAAGGAAATAAAAATGATTGCATATTTATTGACTGAGATCCTTGCAATAATAATTTATTGAATTATGCTTATCTACACAGGCTTTCAGGCTCAGTAAATATTATACTTATTACCTGTATGTAGCTTAATCATCATATTCACTTCAAAAGTGTAATGATTGATGAATGCTTCCTTGATATTAGTCACAGAGATTGTTACATTGTACATGTAATTTATTTAATTAAAGTAAAAACTTTAATCAAGAAAGAAAAAAGATTTTAACGTAATCAGAATCGTGTATTACATATTCAAATTCATGATTCATTATCCTGGTAAAATTCCTGTAATGACTAATGTTACCATATATTTAATTATTTTTCAGGATTCCTTGCCAAATGGAATGACGTACCCGCAGCTGCTTAAGTCGGATTTATCGTGGGAGCATTTAGTGCATCTTGTTTGCTTCTTTGTTTACCGATGACATGTTGCTGTTCCTGCTCCTACCCATCCAGGAGATATAAACGACTTAAAGATTGAAAATATCACATTTAACTTGGACATTTTTTTAAAAAAATAACCTTTTTGCCTTTTTTTCTTTATTGAATTATATAAAATGAATTTTTACAAGTTTTCTTCTTTCTCTGTGTCGATAAATTTGTTTCAGAAGTACAACTAAATAATAAAATCTTTCTCTCTTCTCTTTCTCTGTTATTAGGTAGATCTATAGTATTATTTATATAAACTCAAGTCGTAATCTTGAAATATATTATTCCGCATGTTATATCATTTTTTTATAAATTAAAAATGATATCGTTATTCTTGACTATATTCGTTATTTAATAAATCATATAACAAAACATCAGCGCCACCAGACACACTCATCAGCAAAAAATCTACAAAGGGATGTTGGATAATTGAATTATATTTAGTTTTCTCTTCCTCATTACTGATACTTAAAAACAAAGGTCAAAATGAATGACTGAATTTTGACTTCAATTTATGTATTGTAGTTGATCCCTTACAATACCTAACATACCGGTATGAGATAGTCTATTCATTGTCTGAATATTTAGCAAACTGAAATGTGGTTCTATGAAATTTACATTATATCCATATACATTGTACTAATTGCGTGATTCTAAAACTTTTATGTATAATATGTGTAATGCTGCATTTTTCGGAAAATATAGCATTTCTTCTCGTTCAAATGTGCAATAGTTGGAAATAAAGAGATGAAGTAGATCTACCTGAAAGTAAATTTATAATAGGTCCTGGGAAACATATCTCTATTTTATCCACTCAAACAACTTTTAACGGCTACAAAATGGCGACACTATAATATGAGTAGCTTTCAATTTTTATTTTAAACTTGTGCAAACAAGAGTCTTTGTCCGAGATAAAGTTACAAATTGTAAATGTTTTTCATTTCCCCATCAATGTTTTGGCGCGGCTAAAAAAAATCACATGCAGGGCGAGACAAATGGCTAGACAGAAGTAGGGCTTGGAGCACGTGGATTGGCGGAATCAAAGCGTGCAAATATAAGGAATAACCGTCAGATTTTTTCCAATTTCATGACGATGATCAATCTCACGCCTTCGGCGTTTATGCAAATTATCACGGAAGCCAATCGATTGATCACATCATGAAATCGAAAAATAAGACAGTTATTCCTTAAATATACTGATGAGACGACTTATCATCGTTTACAGGATCCTAGTGTTAGTTCTCCTGATAGAAACTTTCGTATTTAGTTGTTAGATGCCAGCTCATATGGCCCATATTCTTTTCCTCGTATAGCACTGTCAGTTTCATGAACTGACATAAGGTCAAACCTCCTTTGTGAGGAGTGACGCAAAAGGGAGTTATTATCATTTCTCCACGGGTCTTCATACTGTCCTTGAGTTGAGTCCATATGCGTTTGAACACTTTCTTTATCCAAATAAATATCATTGTCGTTCGTTTCTTGTACTCCAGCCACACTGCCCTCCACTTCATACGTAAACCCATAAGAATTAAAATCTTCAGGAGATTTGTCTTGATTACATGAACATATAGGGTCATAGTTTACCCTCAGTGTTAATGTACTATAACAAGGGTCTTCACAGGTGCCATAGACTGGATCTCCAGACGTATCTTCTCTGCGTAAAATGTTGTTTTCTCCGTTTCCTTCTTGGGTTATGTATAATGCATTATGAACACCGTCTATAAAGATAAAAAGAAATGAAATATCATTTTGGTTATCAAGTAACAATTTTAGTTTTAAATTGTTCAGCTAATTACATGCATTACTAAACTTGTCTCATTATTTGAATTTTTCCTTTGCATTAAATAAATATTTATTCTTTATTAGTTTTTACATCATATTTATTTTTAAATTAACGCAGTTCAGATCCTAAACGCACATGAGAAAGGTAAGCACGATTATGATGCAGAAGAAGTAATTAGAGCAATAAATAATCAATGTAAAAAATATACTAGGAAGTTATAGACTATACTGTAATTGGTTTATAATCTACTTGCTATGATTAGCTGATAAATTAATAATCCATTGTTAGCTTACCATGTCCTTCTTCTTTCTTTTTTGTATGATATTTTCTACAATATATTTATTAATACAATCAGTAGAGTGTTTTATCCTTTGCTTACTCATCTTCGCTAGCCAAGGATTACGATCCACTCGTCTCCTCTTTTCACTCTTGGCTGATTGAGGTGAAAAGAGGAGACGAGTGGATCGTCACTCTTGGCTAGCGAAGATGTTGGTTAATATGATGTGTTAGTCATTTAGGAAAACAAAAATAAAAATATTTTTTTACCTATAAGTTATTCCGAAAAAGAGGAGTAAACAGGCAAATAACACAGATGCCAGTACGACAAGAAATACAGTGAAAACCTTGTGGTCATAAATGGCGGGTTTTTTAGCTATAAGATTATAAAAGAGAACAAACGGTTACTCGATATTCTGATTAAACTTTGTATTGAATGGATATCATACAAGTACTTGTACTAATTGACGTTTAAGTTAATTTTCATAGTTTCCATATGCAATTATTCTCACACCAATCATCTATGTTACATACTTAAAAAATATCTTCTGTTGTACAATGTATAAAAACATTTTTGCATGCATATTTTAAAGAGCAATATCACATGTCAGATGATGTCTGTAGATAACATATCAGAACTAATCACCGAATAAAAATGCACATTGAGTATATGAATACAAAACAACTAAGTTTTACATCTTTTACAAATTTAGAGACGCTTCTTGTATCTATTTGTTCATATATGAAGAGATTGCTAAAATTATTTTTTTAAAATAATTTACCATGTTCTTGTCGAGCAGTGGTAATCCTTGTGGTGTTATTATCTATAAAAGAAACAACGCGAATATCTTGGTCCGTTGCTTTCCAAAACTTAGAGTACTCAGTGTACTCATATTTCTAAGCATTTTATCTTAAAATTTCGACCGTTATATCTTTAAATCGACAAAATGGATATACACTAGTAATCCAACTAAATTACATTAGTTATTTAACTAGCAATAAAATGACATTTTGTTTCTTAATATAAAAAAACAGTATAACATTGATTTTTCTAAAGATTCGCTCAAAAATTACATTAAGTTAAACTACCCATCTCTATTCCAAAGGTGCTGACTGTTGTTTTGATGGAATTTTTTGTTGAAGATAAACATGATTCCATCAGAAGGTTTTGCGTAATATCTGTGATGTTAATGTTATGTTCCATGTTGGTTGCATTTTCAAACATCAGTGTTTTGTCAAAAGTTTTGGTCAGATTTGACACACAGCCACATACAGGATGACAGTACTCTGATGCGTCACACCTGCATTGCATTATACATCGTTGACCATAATAACCATCATGACATGTCGAGCTGCAGTTCTTCCCCCTGAATCCAGGTCTGCACTCTTTATAATAATATATGAAAGTAAAATAATTAAGGAAAGGGGTCAAGTACATGTTAAATGCATCTGAAAGTATTAATTATTCCTTTGATAAAAAGAATCCATTCAGAAAATACAGTTAATTTACGTGTCTTTTTGAAATTCTATTTTTTCAAATTACTGTATATTCGATAATGAATATTTAAGCATATCTGTAACTTACCAACACACATGTTATTTCTTTCTTCAAAGTCTTTGCAACAGAATGTTTCATTCTCGCTTCAAAACGTATCAATATAAAACTGAAAAGATCTTTTATTGATTCGCTTCGGAATAAACAATTATTCAGATTAATTACCTGTGACATACGTTTTCCCCAGTCAGTGCTTCTGATGAACTAGTTAAACAAAGCGAAGGGAAAAATTGAAGAAATCCATACAATTTCATTATTTTTGCACGACGGTACATTATGCTTATAAAATGGATTTACTCTTTGACTTTAAAGTTAATATTGGCATTCTGTGCTTTATCCTGAAAATATTGCGATATACTAAGTATTGCGGAAGTATCCAACACATTTTGTACTTTTCATTTAGTCATACCATGTGACGGAATTACAACAAAGTGCTTGTATACCATGATTACGGGCTTTTAAAAATATGAAAATTAAATAATTCAAAAGTAATATTAGAAAATGAGACAAATGTTTCTCTCTGATTTGTACTTCAGAAAATTCTAAAAATATTTTCCTGGTGATAATAAATTTAGGAGGGGTATCAAAAAGTTCGTGGACTGGCGCCATAAAATTAAAACCGCTTTAGGTACATCAATGAATTTTAAAATATCTGGCTAGAATCATCTTTTCCATCTATAGAATAAATCATAAATTTTATTTTTTAATGAATAAGTAATGTTTTTATTAGCTATAGTATGTCCAGGCGGCGCAACCTCGAATACGATGTTTTTTCAACAGAAGTGTAACTGAGAAAAACTCTTTTGATATGAACATTTGACATCCAAAAAACCTCGTTAATTCAGGTATATGTTGGGACACTATTGCTTCATAAAATATGAAATTTTCACCACATTCTGAAAGTCCTATGAAAATTTATCGTAAATTTGACATGGAGTGTCCAAACACATAAGCCTTTGAAAATGACGTCAAAAGGGGGAGGGGTTTCATTTTCCAACATTCTATAAAGTTTTGGCCCTGAAAAAAGTGGTATAGAACTAGGAAATGTTTAAACTGGCTATGGAGAAATTAAATGTATCCAGAGTACTTGTTTTTTAATGCCAAAAGAGATTCAGACAGAAAAGGGATGCACAGTTAATGGCGATTTGTAGCCAAGGTGTGAAAAATCAATCACGTCAAAAATGACGTTGATCATATGTTGTAGATATTAAACTCCCAAAGCAAAATATGCTGGCACAATCGAGCGAAGATCTCTCCCAATGTATAAATTCATTTGCAATATTATATGCATTTAAAGCCGCTGTTCCTGACATTGTAAAGTAAAATAAACAAGGTGGGTTTAAGTCCTTACTCAACTCCAGGGAATCTCAACAAGTTAAGTGTATTAGGTAGAAGAATACAATGACGTTGTCGGACGTCATGAAACTAAACGGCGACGACGCCGGGTAATCATAATTATATCGTCGTTTTTATTTTATAATATTTTAGCAAATAATGAACGAGTCAAGCTAAAATTTCCAACATTTCTTTATTTTTGGTTGTTTTATGTCCCTTATAAATTATGAAAGTACAAACTACATAGTACTAATGTTATAGCCTCAGTCAAAGAACTTTTCGATAACCCCTCGTATACATAAATATATTTGTGTAGTAAACTTTTGAGATAAAAAAAAGAAAATGTCTAGGATACAATTAATGGGAATCATCAATTTAGCAAGATAAACAAGATGTGTTTGTGAAATACTGATGCCCCAGTATGTCAGCTTTTCGCAAGGATTGATATTTCTCAATTGCAAGGTTAACTTCAAGGTCAAGGCCAAAAGATCAAAACTCTCAAGAAACACACCTGTGACGTACGAAATCCCTAACGTTCTGAAGTTATGGTTAAGGTTTATCTTTTTAAGAGTGGGTCAAACTCCAAGGTTAAGATCACGAGGTCAAATTTGTGCTGCCAAAATAATTGTCTTGTGACAAGGTTTACACCTGTGAAATATGAAAGACATAGCACTACACACTCAAACGTTAAGGGCTATGTTAAATTTGACAACAGACAGACAAGACAAAAACAATATACCCCCGGGATTCGATAGGGAGGCATAAAAACATGAAAAGCTTTTTTAACACTTCTCAGCAAAACATACATTATTTATAAACAGATATTGAATGCAATCGATTATGAAGCACGTTACTTTGAAATCTGAAGTCACAATCACAAGTCTGATGTAAACGCAGGTCATACGAAAATCTTAATAAAAACATGATAAATATTTTGAAGATTATTTCGTTTAGATTTTCGTCAATAATTGCTAACAACATACTGCAGTGTGAAATATAATTATAATTTAAGTTGCCTTAAAAAGTTTTATTTTGGTTTTTGTGGATACAGCTGTATACATGTATTTTAAAAACGTAATCGGGTTTAAAATAGTATAAAAAGGATTATTATACGTCTACTGATTTTTTCCTATATAAAAGTAAAGCAGTAAAATGTGAATAATTCCCTAGAAATCTCAGTGAATGGACTAATTCCCCGTGTGTTAGTTAAATGAGCTAATCCCTGCTTCGGAAGCTAATTCCCCGGTTATCCGTAATCCTCTAGATTTTACTTTTGTATCGGTCTAATATGTTAATTCCCTGTGCGTTAGTATTGAAGCTAATTCCCCACCATTCGTATTCCTCTATTTGTGTCGGTATAACAAAACGGTATAATAAAAAAGTATATCATTGATTAGCAAGATTCCAGTTCCCCTCGACCAGGACTGTTTCACTCGGTGCGATGCGCCTCCGGAAATAGTCCTGGTCTTGGGGAACTGGATTCTTGCTTACTCCCTCAATGATATACTTAAACTGTATATAAATTTAGGACTGTGGTGGAATTAGGACAAATTTTACACTAACGACTTTCTTATCACTTAAGATACAGATAAAATGCGTCTTAAGATGTTTTTGTGAAATTGTCTACTGATAATCACCTAAATGGTCTCAAAACCTTAGTGAAATGACACGTCATGATTTTTTCCCTATATGAAAAGAAATTTTTTTTGAAAGGGGAATATATATATAGTATATGAAAAATATATATATGAGAAACATTTTTTTTTTAAATATGACATTTATCTAAAATAAACATGAAAGCTATAAGGGTTTGAAGGACTTGCAATTTTTAATTCACATCTCACAACATTTCACAAATCTGACATTTTTTTTTTTGTCGGTGTATGTTTATAATCTTTATCGCGATTACTTAAAGGTACTTGGACACAGATTTGAAGTCAATATTTTTTCTATAATATTACGACTTATATGATTTAATAGCATTTCACACAAAAATTAATTAAAAATCTTATTTCATTTAAAAGTTATTAAAACTTCAAATTTTTTGGCGGGTTTGATTGACACATTCTTGCCCTTTCACAAATTTTAACCTTATTCTTATTCCTTAGGAAAAGTGACAATCTTGTTGTGTATTAATGAGAAATATTAAAACTTTTATCCAGAAAAATAATTTTATTCAGATTAGAAATGTTAGAAAGCAAAACTCCTTCACAAGTATCGTCATTTCGAACTGAGAGATGCGTACAGAGTTAAGCAAATCGAGCCCACTCGTGTTATGTACACAGTTTTTGTAAACAGGGCACGAGTTCTGTTATTGTTGATGTTTATAATTCACCGGGTGCGTTCAATAGTCACAGTCTGCTTACCACAACTGCACGGACAGACAATATATTGCGTGTTTGTTTTGCTTTCAAACTTGTCTACTCTGAATTTTCTGGATTATAGTATTAATATTTTTCATTTATACACAACGAGATTGCCACTTTTTCTAAAGATTAAGAATAAAATTAATTTGTGAAAGCGCAAGGATTTGTCAATCAAATCCGCCGAAAAATTTTAAATTTTCATATCTTTTATATGAAACAAGATTTTTAATTAATTTTTGTGTGAAATGCTATTAAAATATATAAGTTGTAATATTATAGAGAAAATATTGACTTCAAATCTGTGTCCAAGTACCTTTAACCTAGCAGAACTCTTTCGCGATTGTGGTAGAAGACATCTGTTGGTTGGGGACACTTGCCATATTGAATATAATGCAAGATCGATCATTGTAGAATAAATAGAAAGACAGATAAGTAAAAAAAAAATCCTGCTGGAATACCTTGCTAAACAGTCGTTGAACCAGCCTTATCAATTTTTGAGAGGAGCTAATCCTAAAATGATACATTTTACAGTTTTTAATTTCTTTATTTTTTTTTTATTATTTATTTATTTATTTATTTATTTTTTCTTTTTTATTGCCTTGTCTAAGTTAAGTTCATCTTACTACCATGTTTTATATAAGGTCATTCTTTGTTTTATCGATCATTTACTTTCCATAACAACTTTATATGTTTTTATTGATATATTATTATTAAATGTTAGCAAAACCATTGTACAGCTCATAGAAACTATATGTGATTTTGCGTTTTATAAATTAATAAAATAATAATAATAATAATAATACTAACGATATTTTTTACTATATTTTACTAAGTTGACTCTTCTCATTTAATTTTCATTGAAAATCGTCACATATTAAAGCTGATTAAATATTGGAAATGCTCACTCCTCAATGGCACCTGATCCCACCTTGATGTTTCGGAGGTCCGTGTTTGCTCTCCTCCTATTTTGGATTGTTTTATGGAATTTTAGATTGAATGGTGTTCGTTATCTCCATATCCTTTATTCTAAACTTTCTTTATTTGACAATCTACTATTTCGAGTACAATCCTTGGCAATACATTGTAATTTCGGCATAAAATTGTTCGAATTATTCAATTTTCACTACTGTAAGCAATGGCAAGATTTCGCGAGATTAAGAGATTTTTCGACTCCCATGCAAAAGAGTGGTAGAAGTAAGATAACTGGGAGGTACTTGCAATATTACGTATTAATAATTAGCCCCTTTACAGAAGTGTATTGTTTGTAAATTACTAAATTTTGACCCGCGTTACGATCCGATTATTACAGTTTTTAATTCTTAATAATTTTGATATAAATCTTGATCTTTTTTTAATTTTGGATACAAATTATTTTGATTTCTTGTCAAAATAATTCTTTTCAATTCAATTAAAAAAAATATGACGTTAAATAAAACAGATTTGATAGTAGTCCACGAACTTTCCGAGCAACCCTTGTATAATCGACCTATACAGTATTAAAAGGCCTAGTACATGTATTGCGTTTTTTAATCTAGCGTTAATTTTAATATTTCTGAATTATTTTCCAATGTCTTTTCCAGTAGATTAAATCCCTATCTTAATTATATTGACCATAAAAAGATACACAATATCAATGCCATGCTCCATTTTAGGAAACTAGTTGCGTTCAAATAAATTTCGATATTAAATAATCGTCATGGCATTTGCCTTGCTACTCTGGACGTAATAGTTTAAATCAATATACAATTGTATTTCCTTCGGATAAATATTTAATTTTTGATTAAGAAAACTGATAAAATCGAATACAATACAAATCTTCCATAATGTACATGTAGTTATTCAACTTATTATCAGTAAAAAGTGTACCTTAAGTGTATTCTTAAAAAAAAAGATAACATTGATTTTTCTTCTTTTTTTCACTTAATAGAGAATGTGCAATTATACTACCCATGTTTAGTCCAACGGTGCTGACTATTGTTTGGTGGATATTGCTGATGAAGACAAGGATAATACCATCCAGAGGGGCTGCATAATATCTGTGATGTAAATGTTTTCAGTGTTATGTCAAAAGTTTTGGTCAAATTTGACACACAGTCACATATAGGATGACAGTACTCTGAAACGTCACACCTGCATTGCATTATACGTCATTGACCATAATAACTATCATGACATGTCGAGCTGCAATTTTTCCCCTGAATCCAGGTCTGCACTCTTTATATCGACATTGGTAAGTAAAAGAATGAGATTAAGGTACATGTATGAAATAACGTTAAACGCAATTGGAAATATTCATATTAAAAATAAAATCCCATCACATATCATAAAATAAAATCATATCATCTTGTCACACTCGAACTGCATTTTACATCGTTGAACAAAAAAATTTCTGGACAGGTCAAGCTGCAATTATTCCCTCTGGATCCAGGTATGTACTCTTTATAGATTTACTCATTATATAAGTAAGACCCATTAAGGAAAGATGATTAATGGAAAATCTACGTATGAGTCTAAACACGTTTTTAAACATTAAAAAATCTTCGATGAGGAATATTGAAAAATATTTGTAACTTACCAACACATATTATTTCTTTCTTCAAAGTCGGGACAACAGCTTGTTTCATTCCCTCTTCAAAAACGACAAAGTATAATGTATGTATCAACATAAAAAGTAAACGTTTTCTGTTCGGCTATGTTGTTTTCATTACGTAATTAACACTTGTTAAGAGCAATTACCTTACACATACGTGTTTCCCAGTCAATGCAACTGATGAACTAGTTAAGCAAAATAAAGAAAAAATGCTTACATCCACATGTCATCGTTATTTTTGCACGACGGCACATCAAACTTGTACATGTAATATGGATTTAGACATTGACTTAACAGTCAATAGTGACATTCTGTTCTTTGTGCTCAAAATTTTCCGATGAATTGCGGAAGGTGCCAACACATTTTTTACGTATGATATATTAATTTGCATCATGTAATAAGAATAAACAATAAAATAACCATTGAAATATACCTTTAAAATTTGAATATCAATTCTTCAAAATATATCAATTAAATGCTTCTAAAGTTATGATATCAACTATTAAGAATTCAAAGTATTATTTTCTTATGTAATCAATAATTAAAATAAGATACATGTTTGCTGAAATGCTTATATTGAGATAAGATATAAAAAAGTATTTTACGGGTAAAAATGAACGTTATTCGATGTCGCAAATCATTCCAACTGATTATAGTCAATATGCTTGATGAGCGAACTACCCGAATTAGCCTATAATTTCTAACTCGATGCTGTCATGAGACAGTAATACCCGCTCTAAGGTGTTGCCTCTATATACACACTCCTTCGTATTGGGCTTTCCATGGAAAAAGTCAAAATAATTCTATAATTATCACCGTACATGTATTCGTCAAATTGAGCATAAAATTTTCAGGTGACCATGTGATCCATGAGCCTCATATATGCACATGTATTTTGTATACTTAATTCATTACCATTCTGAAATAACAGAATTTAATTAATGAAGTAAATTACTTAATTAGAAGCTGATAAATATTTTCACATAATTGGATCTATTTAAATTTACAATCTCAACGACATAAAATATTATTTCAGTACAAAGCTTTTTTGATGAATTTAACAAAATATGCAAACTATTTTTTAGTATTTGGTCAGGCAAAAAAACCCATTGAAAATACAACCCAATTAATTTGTCAATGCCCCCCCCCCCCCACACACACACACATACTTTTTTTTTAAGTAGGCCTATATGGCAAAGTTATGTTAAAACATCGTTTATTATGATAGTTTGAAAATGTTCTTGTACTAGAAACACCTTATTGAATTTTTCTACATTCACATTGGGTTTGCGTCACCCATTATCGTATTTTTGGATATCACCACTCGGCACACCTCGGCCGATTCGTACTTCATCTAATGAAGGCGACGGATTCAGCAAAGGTTTGCCGAATGAGATATGCTGACGGTGCAGTGTGGGTCAGTTAAAATCATTTGTGTTTTAATTGGATTATATTTCATGAAGTTGACAGCACCTATGATATTCGATGAGTACAAGATTTAGTTTGACCCACTATTACAAGAAAAATACCTTAAACTTCGCCTAAGATTATAACAGTTGGTGCTAGGGCTTTCATGCTTAACATGTGAATTTATTGTGAACTTTCAACAAGTATAAATATTTTTGACCTTGACCCTAGAGTTATACCCAATTTTGATAAAACTTTAACCTTGGCAATAACTTTTGAACAGGTGAGGAAGTACTAGGGATTTCTCTCTTATTTCACATGTGTATACTTTCCCTTGGATACCAACAATTTTTACCCTTTGACCTTGACCTTGACCTTGAATTTAGACTTACACTTGAGAAACTTCAACCTTTGCCAAAAGCTGACATACCAGTTGCTGTCATAACAAACAAACAAATTACTTAAAAAACACAGTATAATTGTACATATTTTATATTCGACAGATATACTTCTGGTCATAACTCTAGTTCTACCTTGAATCAGACATGGTGATAAAACTATTTTTAAAATAATTATTACAAGAGTTGAAAAAGTTGTGCATATTAGAATTGACTAAGCTCTGCGGATGAATTAGATATACCAGTTTAGCTTTATGTTGCTACCCAAAGCACCTTGATTAACTATTTTCAATCATACTGTGGATATATGTCATACATTTTCAGACTTTTTTTAAAAAATGCATGAAAAAAAAAGCTTTTCAGAAATTATAACCCTTTCCAAATACTTGTGAATCATACGTTTTTAGCTCATTTGAGCTTTAATTTTTCTCCTGGTTTCCTGATCACATTTCGTCTGTCGTCCATTTGTTTGTCTGCAAGCTTTTCACATTCTTAACTTCTTTAGAACCACTGGGCCAATTTCAAGCAATTTACATGTAAATATGCAGGGGACTTTTTCCATCATAAATTTCTTCTCAAGAACAGCAAGGACATTTATTGTCCCTCATTTTCGCTAAAGGTAGGGGACATTAAATCTCATTTGTTTGTCAGTCTGTCCATCTGTCACAATATATTTAACCTTGGTCGTCATGGTCATATATTTTGAATGAGAAGAGACAGGACTTTCATATTAAACATGTGTATTAGTATTTACCTGGGACAATACCATTCTAAATACACTATAATTTTTATTACCCGTGACCTTGACCTTGATGTTTGACCTATGGTAAAAAAAAAATCTATTTTGAATTGATCACTTTAAAAGAGAAAAGAAAGGACATTCATATTATACATGCATGTATATTACCTTTTTATAAGACCTTTCCAAATGTATCATGACTTTTGACTCTGTGACCTTGACCTTGAAGTTTAACTCACTTTTCAAAAATGTATTTCCTTTTGATTGAGAAGAGATATGAATTTCACATTTGACATGTACATTACCCATAACAAGATGTTTCCAAACATGCTATGATTTTTTTACCCCTTTACCTTGATGTTTTACTAAAATTTCAAAAGAGTGAACTCTCCCAAAGAGGACTAGGCCACTGTGTAAAATGTAGGAGAAGTTCAGGGAAGACAGGGCTTTTTGCATAAAAACATCATTTTTCAACCCCCATTTGACCCCCCCGGGACAAAATCAAAAATCCAAAACATTACTGGACATTTACATGACACCCCTAACCATCTCTCTAAAGGTGAATAGGGTACAGAATAAATTGTAGGAGGAGTTCAGGGACGACGGGGCTTTTTGCATAAAAAAAACATCATTTTTTGACCCCATTTGACCCCCCGGGGCAAAATCAAAAATCCAAAACCTAACTGCACATCTACATGACATCCCCAACCATCTCCCAAAAGATTATTAGACTACTGAGTAAAATGTATGAGGAGTTCAAGGAAGACGAGGATTTTTGCATTAAAACGTCATTTTTCGACCCCCATTTGACACCATGGGGCAAAATCGAAAATCCAAAACCTTATTTCACATCTACATGACACCCCCAACCATTTCCCAAAAGATGATTAGGCTACTAAGTAAAATGTAGGAGGAGTTCAGGGAAGGCGGGGTTTTTTGCATAAAAACGTGATTTTTCGACCCCCATTTGACCCCCCGGGGCAAAATCAAAATTCTGAAACCTTACTGCACATCTACATGACACCCCCAACCATCACCCAAAAGTTGATTAGGCTTCTAAGTAAAATGTAGGAGGAGTTTAGGGAGGACTTGGTTTTTTGCATAAAAACGTCATTTTTCTACCCCTATTTGAACCCCTGGGCAAAATCAAAAATCCGAAACCTTATTGCACATCTACATGACACCACCGACCATCTCCCTGAAAGTGATTAGGCTACTGAGTAACATATAGGAGGAGTTCAGGGAAGAAAAGTGTGACAGACGGACGGGCAGACATGAGTAACAACAATATACCCGAACTTTCTTTAGAAAGTGCGGGTATAATTAAAGATATAAATGGAAATTTTGGAAATAGTTTAGTTTCAGCACTCCAGCAGCATGTGGTGCCTTGGTGGCATTTCAATATGAGTAAAGAATTCTCTAAGGGATTTCAAAGAAACCGATGATTTTACCTACATTGGTAATTCCTTTCTTGGTGTATATTTTGATGAAGATAAACAATGCAAATGACATGCTAGCACACTGGCAGTTCTCAAATTTGATGGCATTTCATCTCGCAGTTCCGTTTGAACATGTAAGTGATAAGAAAAGTTTTCTTTACATGAATTCTAAAAAAAATGTGTTCAGAAAACCGACAAAAACGATATATAAAGCATATTTATTTTGGTGTAATGTCAGATGTAACCTTTTTGTATTACTAAAAAATCAATAACCGTAACTCTTCTGGAAATTAAAATCGTTAAATGTAGAATAATAAGGTATACTACCCATGTTTAATCCAGCCTTGCTGACTGCTATTTGGAGGACAGTTTTTGTTGATGATAAACACGATTCCATCAAAAGGTTCTTTATATTATCTGCGATGCCAGTGTCATGTTCCATTAGTATGGTGAAATTGTTGCTGATCTTTGTTTTTCCAGAAATTTTTGTCAGAATTGACAGACAGCCACATACAGGATGACAGTACTCAGATACGTTACACCTGCATCGCATTCTACATCGCGAACCATAAAGATTTTCTGGACATGTCAAGCTGCAATTTTTCCCGCTGAATCCAGGTCTGCAGGCTTTAATTTATTTCAACGTGAGAAAATTAAACTTTCAACACCTTTGAAGGTTCATTGTATTCATATTTACTAGTATTCAAAAAGCTACTCAGGAAAAATATGATTAATTAAAATGTCTACATGAAAGAGTTAAAGTATTTTAAACATTATATTTAATGAAGGACATTATAACGTATCTATAACATACCAACACACTTGTCATTTCTCTCTTCAAAGTCTTTGCAACAGAAAAATTCATCCCCTCTTAAAAACGACGGAATATATATGTATTAATACAGATTAAAATGATAAAAAAAAATAATGCTGCTTTCCTAAAAATAAAAAAAAAACAATTGTTCAGAGCAATTTCCTTTGGCATACGTTTACTCCAGTCAATGCAACTGACGAACTGGTTGAACAGAGCAAAAAGAAGATAAAATGCCGAAATTCGTAAAATATTATTATTTTCACTTGATGGTACATCGTCTTGAAGATATTGGTTTTGATATTTTGATAATATTTTTATTCTATAATTCATAGTATAAAAACTCCTTAACAATGCGGAAGTTATCAATTATACATTTCGAACTTTTCATGATGTTGCATTTATATGATAGAATACAACAACAAACTAGAGGTACATATACTATAGGTATTGAGCTTACTAAATGATATCCCCCGCCTCCCATACGGTTATAAAATCCATGTTTTGCTGTGGCCGGGAAACCCAAAATATGTATCGGATCAAAAAGTAAAATAGGAGGTGCACAATGGCAATATATAATAAAGATTACGTGAAAGTTTCATTAAATTTCACTCAGTGGTATAAGAGAAGTTGCGGATAAGAGATGGGTACCATCAAGCGTAACAGACGGACAGACGGACGTACATACCGATTACAGTATACCCTCCCACTTTTCAAGCGGGTGTATAAATATACATTGACGACGTGCTGCCTCTTAAAATTTTGAAAGTTAAGTCATGTGCTTGAGTTTTAAGACTATTAAAATTAAAAATTTGCTCTTGATTTTTACTGATAAAAATTTAAAATGTATTGACATGATTATTTTTAATGCATATGAAAATAAGATAATGTATTTGTGCTAAATCCTTTTGTTGAGATAAAAAGAAGAAAATGTTATGTAAATCAATGGCAGTATGAAAACCATCTTTTCTTTTGTCTTCCTTGATTCGGTACTGAAAAAAAAAATCGATTGACGATTTATATTTATACTAGTCCTAGCTAGCAAAGAACTTTGTACTAAAGGCTTAATATTTTAATTTCATTTCAGAGAATATAATTTTGAAATGTTGTTGTACAATTTAATAACTATTTTCATTTCTAAGCATGCTCTACGTATGAACAATTTCTGAAGCGAGGTAATTTATATAATCATTGACAAACAAGTTGATGAAACAAAAATTCAGCAGTCTGGTTTGAATTCATCATTTCGTAAGTTCTATGGTCGATACAATGACATTGTCAGCAAAAACAATTTAACATTGAGTAAAATGCTGACTGACGTTTTTTCATACTATTTGTTAGTCCATTATTGATACACTGAATTGACGACGGAGTTTTTCGTTATTTCCCGATCATGACAAGGAGCACACGGCGGGTGTGATCAGTCGGCAGGGGATGCTCATTTCTCCATTGCACCTCACCCCACCTCAAATGATTTGGAGGTCCGTGTTTGCTCTTCTCTAATTTTGTATTGTTTTATGGACTTTTGATCTTGAATACTGTTAGTTATCTCCATATGTTTGTCTGGAATTTGATTAATTTGTTTAATTTACACATAAAGACTGTTTGCATCAAATTTTCAATGTATTTCTTATTGTTTCGTGCACTGCACTATTAACAATGAAACACTAAAAATTCATTTAGACTTTATTTGTGATTAAGTATTTTTAGGTAGTTATTATAATGCACAAAATCATACAACTGGAAGAATTATCACACTATTTTATATTATTTTCCCTAAAAATGAAACCTTTGGAATATTTCAACAGAGCTGCATTTTTTTTCTATAAATCGTGAGAATGTTTCCTTATTTGCCTAATATACACGAGGTGAGTCTGTTGTTGTCAAAGTCATCGCCATGAACGAAATACCCGTCGACAATTTTAAGACTGACACAGCTCAAGTGGATTGAATTTTTAAAAAAAAAAATCCAGAAGAGTATATATAGAAGAGCAGCAATAATATTTTTTTTTTGAAACAGTTACGTTATATTATTAGCCTGTTATTAATAGTTTATTTATTATGTAACGTAACCATTGTAAATTAATTTGAAATTTAACCGTTACATAAGATTACATAATGTTATAGTCAGGAAAAGTCCATTAAATGTATTATATTTTTGTAAGGGAACGTTCCTTCGGATTTTATAAATCCGGCATTTAGAGTGCATGTGCACAGAAAATTTAATGAAAATATTATGTAACAATTTTATTCCTTTTATTGTATAGACTTTTTTTTTTACTTGAACCTTAACTGAACCTTTCAGATCCTTGCCCTCCTACATCTGTCGTACTCCCGTCGGTTTCTTATTTCAAAGAGGAAAATTTCAATGATTTCTTCCTGCTTTCCTATAAATTTCCTGGGGTGAAAAATAGGGTCCGCAGGATCAAATGTAATTTGTACAGATATATATTTAATACTTGATAGTTTATTTAATATTGATTCCTTTTCACTGAATAGTCAAATGTGGCATACTTGATACCTAGAATAAGTTTCTAAGTATCCATTGGATCAACGTATTTTGGATGCACGTCCATAATTTTAGAACTATGCACATGGAGGATCATCAGCATTAGATATTATTCCATACATAGAATGCATTTACGATAAAGCATTTTAAAATTCCAAATATGTCATTTGTCGAAATATTTATTTAACAAAGAATGATAGCCAGTCAGAATTGATAATCGGAGTGTAAATATAATAACATTGATTCAAGATATAATGTATATTTTTAAATCAAATTTCAATTCACTTGTCTATCACAGGAAAAGCCTGGTGGAAAGGTTTAAGGCGTATAAAATTAATTTTTTCTTCTTTTTTTTTAAGTCAATGCCGATCATCTGATTTTGTTCCTACATGTATGTGAAGGTCATGAGTTCGGCTGATCAACGTCAATTTAAAAAAATAGGCAATGTTCTTTTGCCAAGCACTAAGCATTTTGAAGTGAAAGATCCTTTCCTTTTGAGGTCCCCTTTGGATGAGACCTTAAAAACTGAGGCTTGGTATAACGGCATGCGTTGGCATATATTTAGTGAGGTCTCTTTATAATTTAAAAAAATCTTGAACGGGCTGTTAAAAAACATACAATCAGTCAATTTTATACCTCTTCAAATAACTATAGCGTATTGTGTATTGTTACACGTTTTCTCGCATCTGTTGCCAGTGTCACTTTACTCTAGTCATTGAATGCGACATAATGTACATATGCATTTAAAACCATTTCTATCATCTATTTGAAATGTAATTAAAATCAGCATTGGTTTTGTTTGGGATATCTTTCAAGCTGTTTTTATGGTTCGTTATAAACAAACCTCCTAATTATGGTACCTTCAGTGAAATGACCAATTTGATACCAAAAGGAAGGGGAAAATTATTGTTTAGCAGCTTCAGAGTAGACACATGAATGTTTTCCCTTTTTGTAAATAGATGCACGGGATTGAAATGTAATTAAAAGAATTCCATTGAATCTCGAGGAATATAAGACATTTTTATAAAGAAAAATATGTCTCGTTTATAGATAGTGCCATTTATCTTCACCCATTCAATATTAACTTTATATTTATTTTCTAGGAGCTACGAAGAAATCAGAGAACAAAATTGCAATCTGACCAATTTTTCAAAGATTGAAGATATCATCAGAAATCCTGGTAAGTTGATTTTACTCATATATCGTTGTGTTTTTTTTTCTCTTGACCTGATTTATCAACTGGGCGATAATTAAAGGGTGTATCAGTTGAAAAAATCTTGTTTTTTTTTTGTTTCTTGCTCATTTGGCCTAAATACACTTTGCAATGCACTGCATTAGAGCAATCAATATATAACCTTTTTCCAGATGCATTTGTTTTCATGTATATTTTCATTTCAGAGTTTGAAAATCATGGTATGCTTACAATTCAACTTAGTGTCGGAATCACAGCTGTTGCCCTTTTCCTTGGATTACTAGTTGGAATTTTCGTTGGGTATGATTTCTTTTTTTAGCTCTACTGGTCAGAGACCAGAAGAGCTTATGCGATAGTAATGCGTCCGTCGTCCGTCCGTCTGTCTGTCTGTCTGTCTGTCTGTAAACAATTTTTCAAAATGCTACTCCTCCTACAGTTTTGGTCCGATTTCAATATAACTTGGCACACAAGTAGACTACACTGAGATACATTATTTTTTGCATCGGTTTTTGATTTCGATGAACGGTGTTGTCGTGGTTACTAAAAATAGAAATTTCTTTGAAATTCTTTCAAAATGCTACTCCTCCTACAGTTTTGTCCAATTTCAATATAACTTGGCACACAAGTAGACTACACTAAAATACATAATTCTGTGCATCGGTTTTTGATTTCGATAAACGGTGTAGCCGTGGTTACTAAAAATAGAAATTTCTGTGAAATTCTTTCAAAATGCTACTCCTCCTACAGATTTGGTCCGATTTCAGTATAACTTGGCACATAAGTAGATTACACTAAGATACATAATTCTATGCATCGGTTTTTGATTTCGATAAACGGTGTTGCCGTGGTTACTAAAAAAAGAAATTTCTGTGAAATTCTTTCAAAATGCTACTCCTACAGTTTTGGTCTGATTTTGATATAACTTGGCACACAAGTAGACTACACTAAGATACATAATTCTGTCCATCGGTTTTTGATTTCAATGAACAATGTTGCCATGGTTACTAAAAATAGAAATTTCTGTGAAATTCTTTCAAAAATTCTACTCCTCCTGCAGTTTTGGTCTGATTTCAGTATAACTTGGCACACAAGTAGACTATACTAAGATACATAATTCTGTGTATTGGTTTTTATTTTGATGAGTGGCAAGGATCATTTTTCTATTTATTGCTGATTTAAAGTCTCAAGTCCCAACTGCTACTTTTCTCTTCCTTTGTTTTAAGTATAAACCAGTAGAGCTACAGTCTCGACAGAGACTTCTGGTCATTCAATTTCTATAGGGTTGTTACTATTAAAAAGAATAATAAAACTTTAATTTTAGAAACAGATGCAAAATTTCTGAAGAGAGGCTAGGTTCAACGGATAAAAAGGATAACTACGCATATGAGGGAGAATTACAATGTCAGCCTCGATTTTATCAAGAAATGAGACCAACCTCTGTTGAATCAGCGGGCAATGTAGACAACAGTTATGATGAAATTCCGGAAATAGAAAATCTTCCGATTGTAGACTTGAGACCTCCTCCTTTACAGACAAGATTGTGAGGATGAACTGTTTAACCGGGCAGGCTATATTACATAACAATAAGTGGATGTTATATGGATTTCAACAACTTCGTGCAAAGTCATCATTTCATAAATTCTGTGATCGTTAAAATGACCTTATTAATAATTTAGCAAATATAACCTTTCACTGGGTCGTATTTTGCTTGACTTGTTTCATATCAAAACTGTTATATTTGTTTAAATTTTGAATACGGAATGTTTTGCCTACTTGACCAATACTCTCGACGACTGTAACGTGAACAGCCAACAGGGAATGTTTAGTCCTCTAAGGCACCTTATCCCACCTGATCTGGAATTTAAAAGGGTCCGTGGCATGCCCTGTTCACAGATTTTTTTGTTTGTAGCTTGAGGTCAATCATCGTGCGTTATCTTAATCATTTTTGCATACTGTTGAAATACATCCCCCACTGCTATTCAAAATGTCAATTTCAAGTCACAATTTTAAATTTATGCATGCTTTTATGAAGCATATTTGCTCACTGCACTGTGCTTATATTTGGCTTACTTATAGTTTCATTCTTGATGAAAAAGACAAAAGACATAGAAATATCAGCAAGATTCATATCTTAATTACTAGTATATTACTTAGTTATGTGTCATTTAAGATGTTTCGGGTCTGAAACAATTTAATTTTTATAGAAAAAGAAATACGATACGAGGGATGTTCAATAAATAACGTCCTCGTTGCTCGGAAAGAAGTAAAAGACGTTTTCATTGATTTAATTTAAATATTCTCTTTTAATTAAAACACATCTTTGTAACATTTTTGTTGAATTTTTGATTGATTTTAGAACTCTTCTTGAGTATGTTCCTTCGTAAACTGAAATATGACAGATCCTATGATTCCCTGGACTTGTATCTTCTTTCTGTAAGGTGTTTTTTTTTCAAGTCTGGAAAATGAACCAAGTCAAAGGGACACAGATCTGGCAAATATTTTTGATGGGACAAAACATTAACTTTCTGTTTATCCCCAAAACACATTTTCTCTCCACGGTGTGTGCGTTCGGACGCTGCCATGAAGAAATTTAATGAAGTGGATTCCTGATTCTGGTTCCGTCCCCTCTTAAACTTTTCAATTTTTTAACAAAAATTTTGCTTTCTAAGACTCCTCCAGAAATTGAACTGTCTCCCCGAATAAGATTTTGAACATCAAGACCCCCAGTATCTAAGATAATGGCATATAAAACTGTCTTTGTCCTCTTCAAATTCTTTGCTCTTTTCAGATCTTTGCTGTTTTTGTCAAGTGCATCTTATTGTAAATTTGGTTTGAGGGTTTTAAGTAACGGATTTAAGTTTCATTATCTGTTTGAATTTCAGTCAAAGGAGGATAACTACACTTTCAGATTTTTTAAAAATAATTGTTTAAATATTCTTACACACTGTCGTTTTTACTCAATTTTTTTAAAACATACGGTGACCATTGAATACTAAGCTTTTTAACTGTCAAATGTTTCTTAAAAATAGTGTAAATTAACCCAAATTGAATTTCGGCAAACGGAACATGGTTGTTGTAAGTCCTTGTCGCCATTGTTCCCATTTCTGATGCCCATTTTATCATTATTGCTCATTGAAATCCACCTGCTAATGTGTCTATAAAACAGACATTAGATGCTGTAAACTTCACAAATTTCAGTAAATATTTTTTTGAGATTCTTAACAAGCTTTACAGCAGCTAAATAAGCATTTAATTTCACACTTAGTCTAGTTTACTGATTTCTAACCATTTATTTTTAATGCAGTGTCTCGAATAGCCCTTGTTTTCTAGCTTCTCACAATGACAAGTTCTATGTGATGAAAAGTGGTCACATGAACTGATTTCAATTCATTAAAGATTTAATCATGAGAGAAAGTCAAGCTTAATGCCATATGATATCTGTGTTGTTTTCATAGAGTTCAGGAAATTATTTATTGAACAGCCCTCGTATTTGTCTTTTTGTGATCTCCATTAAAATGACTTGATGCCTTTACAAATAACAGCACATATTTTGAGATTATTTTAAATCTGTCTAATAAACTTGAGTATAAAAAACTAAGGGAATAGAACCTCAATGAAAAAGGTTATATACTTTAAAAACTTAGTAGTATATCAAATTTACATACAAATGTAAATGATTAATTTAACAACCTTGTTTCATATCGAAATTTATGCAATCAAAGATGTGCTAGACAGGAGTCAGTTTCAAAATTGGCATATTTTTCAAAGATTAACTCAAAGCTTTTCATTTATGTTTTTTTTTCTATGAAAATGTTTTACAGGACAAATATTTTCCCGGAGTTTATTCTTTTATTTTTCGATATTTGCTTAAAAGAACTCAATTACCTTACAAAGCTCTCATTTGTTCCATGGAAACTAACAACATTCTATGGTATAGTTTTTGAAAGTTAAAACAGATATTAGTACCCCTTTTTACATTAGTTTAAAAACTGACTGTATAGCGCTAATTGTACAAGCAGGGGGCTTTTTTTTTAAATTTCACACAAAAGGAGATGCAAAATAAAGGTTTTTTAAAATATTTTAAAGCACTTTATGTTAAAGAAAAATACATGCGCATGTGAGTAACCAATTGGTGTACTAGCTGATTACGAGCTAAGAATTTTAGAATTGATATCACATGTAGGATGCCTTGGGGAGTACATGGAATGTTGTAATCAAAATATAGTTTGAAAGATTGTTTGATACTAATTGTTGCACCTTTGTTTTTATACTGATTTTGACTTCGGAATGTTCTGTCAACCAATCAATATATACATGTAGGGCTTACGGTGGGTGTGACCGGTCAACAGGGGATGTTTACCCCTCTTAGGCACCTAAACTTACCTGATCTCGAATTTTCATGGATCTGAGTTAAATGCCTTCTTAAAAAAATTGTATTGTTTATAGATTATTGAGCTAAATCACTGTTCTTTATCTCCATATCTTCTGTGAACAGAAGATAATTTAGAAATTTGATAAAGGAGATAGGAGTGTCAAAAATCAAGGCACACTCGGACTCTTCACATACTAGTAAACTAAATTCACAGAGATTGTTGTAAATACTGTAACAACAATCCTTAATTTTATTTGGCATCCTTAATTAAGATGACATTCAATATATTCAATATATAAAATTCAAAAAGTGCATGTTTTTCAGTGTAACATTTGAAATTGACACAGTGGTTGTACTTGGGAAACCTATATAAAACTCTGTTGACGCGTTGTTAAATTGAAGGATTTTCCTTGGGGTGTGAACTATAACTGCCAAAAAGTGCACTATGTATACAATCTACTTCATTGATCTACCTACAAGAAAAGATGGTTGAAGAGGTTCGTGAGATTCTAAATATTATTTTTAATTACATTTTCAGGCGTGTCTTTTAGAGACCAATTGACCAATTAAACAAATGTTATAATTTCGACAAGGTAGAAAAAAGTGTGCGCACTTAACAATTAGAGAGAAATAGGGAGGGAGAGTTTATCAACAATTCGGCTTTATTGTTTACATGATATGGTAATATCCATTACGTAATGAGACAGTCAATGTAGTAATTGGTACATATATAAAGCATTAAATTTTATAGTTATGCGATTGGATGTAAAACACTTAATCCCTTGCTCCATTCTTAATATTTATTATTTTCTTGAAATTAACCCAAAACATGTATGTATTTTCTTCATTAAAACTGCATGAAGCTTCAAGGCTGTTCCATAACCCACAAAGATGATCGGTTAACCTTTAGCTTGAGAATGCTGTAACAAGGTTCTTCATAACTATTATAAATAGGCTCATCAGGAGTCTCATCAGGCTCGTTTTCAATATCTTCCTCTGTATTAACCTCATCTACACTATACGGATTATTGTGTTGGCTTTTAGTTTCTGAAATTAAAAGAGGTGTTACTAGATTTTCTGTATAAAACATTAACGCCAGGTTAATGAATAATAAAGATAAAAAATGATATCTTTTGAATTTATACAAAATGCTTAATACGAATTTACCTGTTACTTTTAGAGTTGTCAGCTTTTGATGGCTGAAATTTCATTTTAAAAAGAATGTACATATACTTATATTAAAAATATAATAAAAAAACGAAAGAAAATTACGGAAAGACGATGAAATAAAAAAATCAATTTGTGGATCGATATTTTCTCTGTCAGATTTTTTAAGGTCCTCCGTTTCCAACGGAAGACCTTCTACTGATTCTTAAAAGATTATTATTCTTTTTAGGGTCTTCCGTCTCCAACGGAAGACCCTTCTATTATTCTATTGATTCTTTTTCACTTTTATTAGGGTCTTCCGAGCTTCCTTCGGAAGACCCTACTGTTATTCTACTGTTTCTTATTATTATTTGCTTTTTTTTTTCCCGCCGAATTTTTGACAGGCGATTTCTCAAAGACCTTTCGACTGATTTTTATGAAACTTTCAAGTTAGATACCTTGTATTAACAC
>PRKT01000677.1:235781-278135 GCA_003671525.1 Saccostrea glomerata
AATGAAGAAAAAAGGGTTGATTCCTCGTACTAGGGGCCGTGAGGGGCCAAAAATCGATTTTTTAAAGTCTTTAATATTCAATGTCTTTTTTTAAAGATTATGGAGGCAAAATCGTTCTTTTTCACCATCTTTATCATCATTTTGGAATGAAAATCTCAATCAAAATCTTATCTCATCTTATCAAGAATCGGACGGAAGACCCACTCGTTGCTCGCAACGAGATGGTATCTAGTTTTTCTTCTGCTTCCTAGACCGCATCTTTGAGACCTCATAGCTCACTCATTTCTCAACGGATTTCACTCAAATTTTCAGAGGTTATAAACGTTTATAAACTCTATCAGAATGCTGACTAAAATTTCAAAAAGTCACTTCCGGTTTTGAGTTATTTCCGTTTAAACGAAAATTTCTAGGCTTTCGTTTCCAGACAATGGCTCAGAGACGGCTAAAGCTGGAGCAGAAATTCTACTGATTTTAGATAATAGAAGGATTGAAGTTGTGCACATTGGTTTTTGTTTTTCGATTTCTCTATTCAAAATGGCGCTATATAGGGGTAAAAAATTAGACCGCTTAAAAGATCCAAAAATTACATATATTTTGCTTCTTATCTTCTAAACTAAAAATATTTTGTTAAAATATATAGAACCTAACTTGTGCAGAATTAGATCTTTCAAATGATATGTCGGAAAAAGGGCTGACCCCTAAATTAAGGGATCTAGAGGGGCCAAAACTTTTTTCCAGATATCTCAAAAAGTATTGAGAATTTGTTATACATTAAAGAACCAAAGTTGTTGAAAATGTCAAGCTTAATCTAATGGAGTCGTCAAAATACGTCCAGCGTCGTCACTTCCTGCCAAACCGGAAGTAGTCGGAAAACGCGTATTTTTGCCGTTTTTGACAATTTTTTTGGGCAACATATGTCTCTGGGAGCTTAAAATTTAATTTTTCGTGCGTCGTCGTCACTTCCGGTCAAACCGGAAGTATCAAAAATGGCTTATTTTTGCATTAATTAACATAGCTTTAGAGGATTCTAAGCATTTTTGGGCGTTATTTCTCATTTTTGTTAAAAATGAAAGCTACTTCCGGTCAAACAGGACGGAAGACCTACTTGTTGCTTTGCAACGAGCTTTGCTCTAGTTGAACTTTTATGTTTGCAATCAGCCTTATAAATCTGTAAAACTTCATCGCTTTATGTGACATTATTGTGAAATATAAAATAAAAAACAAAATGACCTGAGAAATATTTATTTTACTTAAATAAGCACCACAAAATTGTTATGTTCATAGCCTTTTATCTTTCTTTAAAGAATTCTTACCAGTATATTAATGATGCAATTGATAATAAAAACAACAGAAGACTACACGATGTTGAAACCAGAAGGAACAATTCTGTTGAGTCCATTGTGCCTGTTTCTATTGACGAATTCCCTGCTATATAAAAGGAGGCACTGTTGAATTTGGAGAACTTATAATTGTGCGTCTTCCATACAGTTTGATATATAATGTAAATATGATTTATGCCATGTTTTTAGAAAATGGAAATCGAGTTTCATCGAATGCTGGAACTTTCTTTTACTGTATAAGGAAATGATTCTTATAGATTTTTCTCGTACAATTTCTTTAATTTATTTTTGTATTTATGCTTAATTTGTGAATTTGTTTATTAATCAAGAAAAATTGTATATTATTTTAATTTTAACCTTTCGAATTCCTACTTTTGGTGTATTTATTCTTGTAATTATACATTATGTAGTTTACCTCTTGTGATGTTTGTTGCTGTTTTCAGTTCGTCCATGCAGTTATCCGGGACATGTCATCTCTGCTGACTTTGGTTGTGTTTTTTCCGTCTTTTGACTTGTTTCCAGATTTGACTGATCTAAGCAGACATCCACATGCGTGGTGGCAGTACTGTGTTTGTTCACATTTACACTTAAAGGAACAGTCCTGCCCAAAGTAGTTTTCTGGACATGTTGTATTACAGTATTTTCCCACATATCCTGGATAGCAGACTTCAAAATATAAAAAAAGACTTTAAAAAGCAAAAGTCAGACCACTGTACTGGAGATAAAAGTAACTGTTTTAAAAGTCAATCTGAATATTTGATTTAGTAATATACATATCTTATACGTTTAAAAACGTGTATTAAGAAAAACATAATTGAAATATACATAAAAAAAGAGACGGAACCTTTTTGGACTCATACGCCATTCATTTCTTTATATCCCAAGCAGCAATCAAAGTATTTTTTCCCAGACCTGAACAAATATGATAAAAATATGTACAAACCATATGCATTATGCAACATTTTTTCTTAATTCTAAAATATTTTCAAAAGACGATTATGTAGATACCTTGTATAATTACAGATGTGTTTGCCCTTTAACGCACAAAGGGGACAAAACAAGGTAATATATATCGAAATAAATAATGTTTTCACCTTCATTCTAAGGCCTCATTTGGGTATTTCAATAAATTACCTCTTATCGAACATATTAAGTCATTTACATGATAAAATATTCCCAGTGTTTATATATTTATAAATGTTCGACGATTATACTCTTATCGTCTATGTGATGAATGCTTTACAGAGAACAGGAAGTATTTGTACAAATTATTTACATTAAACGAGTTCCTTGCATACAAATTGTATGGAAATCTATAGTATTCAAAACACCTAAACATGCAAAGGGTTTCAAAAGGGTAAAACATGCGTTTTATATTGACATAGTAATAGCTGAACGCCGAAGAAGTGCAACGTCATAAGCGAAAATCAAAAGTCACGCTCATATTGACCAGCTGTTACATTGGCTCTTCCATTGACTCAATACAATGCATGGGTATTGGCTAACGCACGTAACGAAAATTTGGTGGCACACACGGTTGCAGTTATGAGACTATATATACCGATAGGTACAAAATGCGCTCCGTTATTAGCAGCTCTATTTTTGTATTCATATGGAGCAATATTTGAGCAAAGTCTTCTGCGTGATAAAAAGATTACGCTTGCTGCGGCTTTCATCTCAACATTTAGTTATATCGACGTCGTATTGTCAATTAACAAACATGGTAATTTCCATTCTTTTGTCGATACGATATTTCTTGGTGAGTTTAAGATAAAAGATACTACAGAGTCTGACACATGCATCTGTTTCATACTTGGATATTTTGCTTGAAAAAGACATTAATGGTAATCTAACAACCAAGCTCTATGATAAACATGGTGACTTTAACTTTTCTATTGTCAACTTCCCTTACTTATGCAGCAATATAACTTCACCTGCATATGGAGTTTATATATTTCAGTTGCTTCGATACGCAAGAGCATGCTCTACGTATGAACAATTTCTAAAACGAAGTAAATTATTGACAAGCAAATTGAAACAAGAATATCAGCAGTCTCGTTTAAAGTCATCATTTCGTAAGTTCTATGGTCGGTACAATGACCTTGTCAGAAAATACAATTTATCATTGAGTCAAATGCTGACTCATGTTTTTCATACTTATTTTTAGTCCATTATTTAAACACTGAATTGACGACGGATTTTCATGTCAAGGAGCACACAGCAGGTGTGACCGGTCGGCAGGGGATGCTCACTCCTCCATGGCACCTGATCCCACCTCTCATGATTTGGAGGTTCTTGTTTGCTCTACTCCTGTTTTGTATTGTTTTATGGACTTTAATATTGAATACTGTTCGTTATCTCCATATCCTTCATTTTTTTCAATAAATTATTTATTGCTTTATTATGCTAATATGAAGAGTAAAATAAGTTTCATTTGTGTTAATGAGGTACCTAATTATGAAATGTTTGTAATAAAATCTTATGCTTCAATTGCTATAACCTTTAGATTAAAGGCTAGAATGATGAGATTTAATTTACTACTTACATTCTCATACACGTGTTTGTGTGGTTAAAAGACTGTGAAGCTTTCTTTGTTTATAAACTTACTCATATTTATCTACAAAAATGCGCCGGTTATCCCTCTTTTGATGCAGTAATGTATATTTTCTTTGAAAACGTTTTTGGCGCTTTGAGGCTTTGAGATTTGTGTATATGATTTTCCCTAGCTTATTTTTGTTTCTTGCCTAAAATTATCAAGGAGATGATCGTCTAAATAACAACTTAAAAGTAGAAGCATTAGGAAAGCAAACTTCGAAATAAAAAGTAGCAGTAATTCAACATATTTCTTCTATTTAGAAAGTTGATCTTTTTGTGAAAAACAAGGGTTTTAATCGAACAAGCAAGTGTAATATACGAAAATAATTCTTTGTACAGTAACGGTTTAATTTCATTTTTTATTAATGTTGAAATATCGTGCTTACTTTTAAACATATTTGTAAACATAGATAATAAATATTCATATTTTTTCTGCACACTTAAAACATTTTGTACTCGTTAAAATCGGAAATAAAACCAGCCATGACTGCGGAAGTACCTGTAAAGTTCTCAATTACTAAAATTATAATTGTATCATGAGGGGAAAAATAATTTTAAAGTGCTTGAAATTGAGGAAGAAATTATTTCCTCTTTTCCTATCTTTATACAATTAAATCGCAGTTTTGTGCTAGATTCTCAAGATGCAATAGACATACTTGCTTTCATCGGCTGTTATTTTTTAGGGCGTTAAGTACCCAAGAGAAGATACTGTTCCGTCGATTTGTTCCGACACAAATCAGGTTTTAAAAGTAATGCTTTAATATTATATCACAGACAAGTTATTTATCTTCATGACTTTTATATTATATGCAAATACTTAAATGCTCAAATGGAAAAAAATATAACCTTAAGTATATAATTCTAGATAATTGAAAGAATTATGCATTTGATAATTTCATCGTTATTTATTTGCTAAAGAAACCATTGGCAAATTGGCTCACCAAATTTATATTGTCATAAATACTTTTTTTATCATGTTGCTTTTCAGAACACCTAAAAATTAAAATAAATCTTAAATAAATTTTTTATAATATTAGAATTAGATTGAATTAGTCATTTTATTTAAAGTGGGTAAAATCATAAAATAAATGAATTTATACCATAATTTTCTACCTTTCCCGTCCTGATCTTAGCAGACTTATTTGTAAAATGCAAAATTCACTTTAAAAAATAAAACATGAGAACATTCGTGACATTCAATTCGACATTTAGATATACATGTATTGACGTTATATTATCTATATTAACTATTAGTTACTTCTATTCATATACTGACTTGATATATACTGAAAGGAAAAAGAAACGCAGGGTAAACTTTTGAGGTGATTTAAATTTGTTTTTCTTAAAATACATTTTAGTTTTCCTATCTACCTTTTAAAATCATCTTTCAAAAGGATATAGCCAAATTCTCATATGATTTTGTCTAATTATTCATAAGTTATTGAAGCTCAAATGACGATACCCCCCAAAAGTGAAAATCGAAAACTCTCATTATCTTCAATGTCTATCTCGTGCATTTGTCAGAGTCTTATTTCTCCTTTGCATGGAATTTCATCAGAGTGTTTATCTTTCAAATCCTGGTTTTATTTAGCATGGATAACCACGCAAAAAATAGGTCAAACGGCACGCGCATGCGCCAGTGAGAGGAACACAACCGTAAGTTGACCGGCTCAAAAAACGAAATTGCAGAATTGTTTTCTTTCAAATTTCGTATGAATGTAATGATTATAATCATCTACTCTATAAATGGCTGTTTTTGTGGTAGTAAGGCCGCGATTTAAGAGATGGCAGGACGAATAGCCCGCTCGTAACATGACTCTGTTTCGCGTTACCGTCATCGTCACGGTTGATTGAAAAACACTCCAGACCCTCTCTGACAACGGCTAAAACGCTTTATGGGGGAAAATTTACAAGAGACTGCTTAGTAAACCGTTGTTGCCTTTTTCATTAATTAGGCATTCGAAAACAAGACCCCATTGAACTTCCGTAAACTGTGCCAAGATTGCAATAAATTCAAAATGTCTTTTAATATTGAAAAACGATGTGCATTCCTCAAATGCATCAAATAATGCAACAAGATTTGTTGACAAACTCGTCGTTATCAAATTGCACGTGTTTTGGACTTTTTTGCGTTTTCCCTACGTGACGTCATAAATTTTACGGTTGAGTAATTCTGAATACTGATTTTGATGCACAGTAACTAAATTTCCCTTCTGACCAATTTTCGTAATTTTCGGTCATGTGGTCAAATTTTTATCGAAAATTATGCTACCCTGCGTTTCTTTTTCCTTTCAGTATATTTAAGCTTAAGTGAACTTGAAATTAAACATTCCACAGAAACTGACATAACTGATAAATAAGGATATTTCACTAGAAAAAGACGTAAATGGTAATCTAGCAACATATCTTTATGACAAACATGATGACTTAAACTTTCTATCGTCTACTAGCTTCCTTTACTAATGAAACAATATATTCCAAACAACCTGCATTTAGGGTAATTGTTCCATAATTGATTCGATATGCAAGGCAAACAATTGACAAAGTGAAATAAACAATGATATCAATTTACTCCTTTAAAATCATTTTGAAAGTTTTACTGTCGATACAATGACCTTAAGCTAATACAAAAAAATCTAAGTTAAATAATACCTATATTTATCATTTTTTTCACAATTACGGCATTATTTACACACTGAGTTGTCCATGGATTTTGCTCTTTTTTAGTATAGCAAGGAGCATACATCGGATTTGTTTAATCAACATGGGATGCTTTCTTCTCCATGGCGTATGATCCCTTTTTATGTTTTAGAAGTCCAATTTTGCCCTGTTTCAATGGACGCTTGAACTTGATTGCCGTCCCTTTTCTCTGTTTTACCTCATTGTTTTGATTTTTAGATTTAAAAAAATCGGTTCTGAATAAAGAAATACATTAACATATGGTATTTGATTGAAATTCAAGTTGTACCTTTACGCAGAGAAGAGTTTTTAAAAGAAGAAAAAGTTTGTTCCAAAGACCATTTAAACATTAAACAAATGCGATAAAATTTGTTTTCCTTCAAGTTTCTATTTAGTTAGATATGAACTAAGTCTTAGATCCTGAAATAAACCTATGGGACGTTATTAAAATCACGGGAAATTTCATTTATTGACATGATTTTCGGAGATAAATCTGATCCATATTGATTCATGTCAGATCAAGTGTAAAAAAAAAATAATGGTGTCATTAGTTAAGCAGTTTATATTTTTGAAAGGCTAGTTCTTTTATAAATGATAAGGAAATTTTAAATACATGCACATTGGTTACCTCTTATCTTAATACTCTGCCTTTTTTCTTTTTATTATAACGGATGGAAAATAACAGCTGGAACTTCAGAAAATAAAGTGTTTTTTCCTATCATGTTACGAATTCTCAAGAACAGATTATTTTCAGAACAATTGAACTGTGTTTAAAGTTACATCATGTCTCTTTTTTCAGCATTAGGATCATCCTGAGGGCACAAGACATATATTTTTGTTAAATCAGTTTTGAAATAAAAGTTTGTTTAAAAGGCCATTTAAAAATTTAAATCTCGTATATTTAGAATATCCATACTTTTTGACCCACAGTCTGAGAATATTTGTGCTTTGTAATATGTATATAGTGATAATTCTACATTTTTGAAAAACATTCATCCATTATCAATTACAGTTATTAACAAATGCGATAAAACTTGTTTTCCATCACGTTCCTATTTAGTTATAATTAGATATGAACTAAATCTTAGATGCTAAAATGTATCCTAGGAACGTTACTAAAATATCCGAGAAATTTCAATTCTTTATTGACATGATGTTAGGAGATAAATCTGAAAGATCCGAGGCGTATATTGTTTTTGTCCTGTCTGTCTGTTTGTCTGTTTGGCCATAATTTTTTAACCATGATTGGTTGAGACTTCATATTTGGTATGCCTACTCCACTAATTAAGCTCCTTCAAATGACACCAAGATCAATGACGTTGTGACCTTAACTATGACCTGTATGCTAAAAATAGTTCTTTTCTGCAAACTTTAACCTTCGCCATAACTTTTGAATTATACAAGATAGAGACTTCATATTTGGTACGCATACACCACTGATTAAGCTCTTTTAAATGACACCATGGTCAATGACCTTGTATCCTTGACTGTGACCTAAATATGACCTGTGCGCTAAATATAGCTTTTTTGTCAGCAAACTTTAACATTAAGATAGAGACTTAACATTTGGCATGTATTCTCCACCAATTAAGCCCTTCCACATGACACCAAGGTCAATGACCTTGTCACCAGACTGTGTCCTATATGCTAAAAATAGCTTTTTTGAACCTTCACCATAGCTTTTGAACCATGAGAGATAGAGACTTCATATTTGGTATGCATACTTCAATAATCAAGTTCTTTCAAATGACACCAAGATCAATGACCTTGTGCCCTTGACTGTGACATATATTCTAAAGTTATGTGTTTTTTTTATTTTGTTGCCGCCGGGTGCATAGTGTTCACAAACACATCTTGTTTCTTTTTATATTAACGGATGGAAAATGACAGCTGGAACTTCAGAAGATAAAGTGTTTTTTCTATCATGTTACGAATTCTCAACAACAGATTATTTTCAGAACAATTGAACGTTGTTTGAAGTAACATCATGTCTCTTTTCTCAGCATTAGGAACATCCTGAGGGCACACGACATACCTTTTTGTTAAATTGCGTTTGAAGTCCTTGTTATATTCAACTTGTTGTCAACAATGTACTTGTGGCCTGCTCTTGCATATCGAGTTTTATAGGAGATATAAACATCTAAGTTAGATGATGTTGGAACACAAAGGGAAGTAGACATTGGAATACAAACCATTATGCCAATATCATCTATCAATAGTCTGTTAAACATAATCAAAATGAAACAGATGTGACAGATTTTTAGTGCCTTTAATTTCAAATAAATTGTCATATGCATGGATCTGGTCGACACAGGAACAAAATAGTTATTGTTAATTAAATGCTTTCGCCTTCTCATGTAGAAGTTTATAATTAATCTTATTCACAATTCGAATTTCTCAAAAGAATAGATAAATATCAATTTTGTTAATAATGAACTCTGTATCTATTTGATATGAATTTCAGACCTTTTTTTATGAAGAATCAACGTCTTTTTTAATTTTTTACAAATTGTATATTTTTTGGAAGACCAATAACAAGATGCAAATTTCATTCTCATAGAAAAAAAGCAGTGGTATATTATGTCAATGAATCTTGCTTTTTAAATTATCCATGTGAAATACGAAAGGCTTACTCTATCAATCAAAAGTTATTTGCAAAGTTAAAGTTTTCGTTGACAAACAGACGAGCGACTAGACAGACCAGAGACAGAGCAAAACTATGTCAGTATCTACCCACATTCTTCGATTACGTGAAGTAAATTCAACTAGAGGTATTGTGAGCAATAAGCTCATTAAATGATACCCCGCCTCCCATATGAATATAATGGCAGTGTCTATGTTAGCTGTGGGAAACCCAAAATATATGTCGGATCAAAAAGTAAAATAAGAGGTGCACAATGGCAATATGTAATAAAGATTCTTTGAAAGATTCATTAAATTTCACTCAGTAGTATTTAAGAGGGGTTGCGGATAAGAGATGGGTACCCCAAAGCGTAACAGACAGGCGGATGGACAGACAGACGGACATATCGATTACTATATACCCTCCCGCTTATCAAGCGGGGGTATGATAAAACAAAACCGATTTTAATGTTTCGAACAAAGTTCAAATTTTTGTTTATTGCATATAAATAGGGAGTAAAAAGGCAAAACTAACAAAAGTAAAGTAACCATTATACATGTACTGATTTAAGAACCCATATTACCCTTAACAATCGTTTGCTGTAATTGCATGTAACTAAATTTTACCATTAAGATAGTGAATACTTTAAAAGTTTCATCAACTTTGCAACTTCACTTTTTATTATTATTAAGAGTCTTACAGGTTTTTTTTTTACACAAATGATGCCAATATTTTGGGGGAAAAAACGTGTAAATATACAAGGTATATTAGATGATTTTTTTTCTTTTAAAAATGCTCGTGAAATGTAACACAATTTTAAAACATACGAATCTGTAAATCATAATACTTTAAGTACTTTTCGATACTACAGTTAACTTAACCTAACCTAACTATATAATAATAAACATTAATTTTTCATGGAATATTTTTGTAATGATAAAAAAAGCAAACAAAACACAAAATCTTTTGGGAAACACTTATGTCCCATGTATGACAGCTTATAGCGAGGGTTGGAGTTACAGGTACTTGTTTCGTATACGGGGTACCCAAAATACTTATTTTTCCACAAGGTACCTAACTCATTCTCAGGCACCCCCACTCCGAACTCGTATCTTGTTAATAAATCAATCATTAACCTACTTTAAAATGACATTGTGTGCTTCAAGAGACCTTTTTACTTGTCAATAAAAACGATTCAGACGGCTCTGGTTGAGACTCCTAATTATAAACTACTCATTCATTCTTCTAATACATTTTAAGGCTTTTCTTGGGATACAGGTAGATCAGGTTGGGGTAACAAATTAAGGATAAAACCAGAGACAGCGAAATGGAATACTCAGTATCGGAGCCGGAAGTTGTATCCTAATAGAAGTCTTAAAATGTATCGAGGTAATTTTCGACGAATAAATGAGTGGGTTACAATACAAAGGCTCGACCAAAGACGTCAGAAACTATTTAATTGACGGGGGGGAGTATCTTGAAGCAAACAATGTTATTTCAAAGTAGGTTTTTATTTGATATATTATTTAACAAAATAAGAGCTAGAAGCGGGGGTGCCTGAAAATGAGTTAGTTGCCTTGTTGTAGAAATAAGTAGGGGATACCCTGTATACGTTTCAAATGCCTGTGGTTGGAGTTTCAGAAATGTAAGTCAAACACCACAGTCAAAATTGTTGGTATCCAAAAAGTCTTGTCATAAGAAATAAATGTTTGATGTAGGAAAGCTCTATAATCGGCCTTGTTATAGTTTGAAATGTTTTTGTAAAAGTGGGTCAATTTTCCAGGTGAAGAGGCAAAACTTGATAATTCCCAAAGAAAAAAATCCTTGTCATAAAGAATAAACCTGTGAAATATGAAAGCTATAAACCAACCCACTCAAAAAATAAGGGCAAGGTTAAAGTATTGCAGACTATCAGACAGACGGGCAGATCAAAAACCACATGTGAATATCCTCGAATCTTCGAGTATTGGGCATAAAAATAATGATTATGAATTAAGTGAAGGCTTTTTATATCTTATATTCAATTTTCATACAACTTTTACATGTTTTAGATAAAATTATTTTTAGCTGTGCTTCTGAAAATCTATTCAAATATTAAAAATTATAATACACTTTTCTATTAAAGCTTGGATCATCACGAACACCTACATGTAGCTGATTGATAATCATTTATCGTATTCACAAGACTCTGAATTACCATACTAGCTTCCTTCACTTTTATTCCAATGATTACATTAATACATATTATGATATATACTGTGTATTTGTACTGTATCAAACACAAAAATAAAGATTGTCTAAGGCAAAGTCGTCTATGTTAAGATTAAGAATGACTTTAAATAAAAATGTTAGTACTAGACTAGGATGTGCTAGTTTTAAGTTTTATGTACTGATGATCCTTACTGTCCTCGGTATTTTTAATTAACTCATAAGGTGTTATTGGTTCAGACGACGACTCGCAAGGAGGTTCATTTAGATATTTTCTTGAATTTTCTGATTTTTCCGATTTGTTTGAACTAGAATCGCTGTTGGTGGACACTAATCTCTCTTCTGCTTCCTTTTCTTCTTGTAGAGGAGAAAGGTAGCCTCCATTCCCTGGTGGTGAAGAGGATCCATTGGATGTGCTGCTGTTTTTTTGTTCTGGGGACCGATCATCTACATGAACACTATAACCATCATCTTCTGCTTTAATTGGAGGCAATGGCCTATTCCGACTTTCGAATTCGGCTGTAGAATACCCTTTTTCCTCTGCCAACATGGCCTCAAATTTCTGATCCTTTATTTCGTCATAATCAGCATAGTCGTGTGAGGGGTCCTGAAACTCGGCGGCCGGATATCCCCTTGTACGTAAAGATCGCTCTTTCATTTCTTCTTCATCATTGAAATAATGCTGGTAATCGCCCGCTTGTGCGTTTTCCTTCGACCGAAGCAAATGGCGTTTACGTTCCTTCTTTTGGCCTTTTTTCATCCCCCTTGAAAATCATGCAAAGAAGTATTAAAAATACGACAAATGAACTATAATTAAACTTACATATCAATAATACAATAAAATACACTCTTGAAAATGGAACTATGTTTAACTTACCATTTATAAGAGATGAAGTTAACTCCGAAACAAAGAATTAAAAGCCCTGGAACAGTGATAATGTAGGCTATAGTAATCACCGGAAGTCCCTTATCTACTTTGACCGTTTCTATTTCCGGTACATCTAGAAAAAAAGAAACATTTTTTTTAAAACTCTGACTCGATATAGGCCTGTTGACTTCTATTCTAGGACAGAAGTGTTTACATGTGTTTCAGGAGAAACTGATTTAATTAAGATGCATTGACATTCAAAGAAAACAGATGTACAGCATACATGTTTTGATATATTAAGTAATCAAATAAAACTATAAGCTTTATCAGTTTATTCCTATTTTAAAACATGCAAACACAGTAAATGAATTCAATCCATTTAATCTTGGTTATTTCAAATGACTTTTGAACCACATATGATAATTCTTTCATTCGGAAAACCTACATACGCTTGCGCCATCTAAATACCTTATCAGTGCATGCCCAAAAAAAACACAAAACACAAAATTATGATATTTTCATTTACTTGCGTAATCGTTTTACACAAACATGATAAATCAATTTGACATGCTTGTGTTGAACTCAAATTGGAAGTATTTCAGATATAGTGCTCTGTGGTACGATTCTTTTGTACAGGGCCATTAATGAATCTTTCAACACTAAAAAAAAATTATTTATAGAATGAAAAAATATATATATATTACAAAATTATAGTAGAAAAAGGCATAAAAATCAGACACGAAATGTTTTTTATCATTGTAATGAGTATGTATTGACCAAAAGTGAATAATAATTTCCCCTGAGCTTGTCCTCTGTAATGGCCATGACCTGGACTGATTGTCCAAAAGTAGATGCCCTTGACCTGAGTATCCTTGACGTGTATTCTCTTCACCTGGAGGCCTAAGTCTTTCTTGGCCTTGCTGTCTCTATGTAGGTTTTGTCTCTTGACCCGATGCCTCTCCATCAGAATTATTGATATTTCTCATTCTTATTTCTTTAAACTTCTATAAACAAATGAAAGGACCAATCAAAAGGCATGAATATTAATACAATGATTATAAAAGACTTCATAAATTTCATTTGGGTGTGCTTTTGTGCAATCATTTGTGAAAACTGAAAGAAGAAGATTCATTCAGATTTCATACGGAATTTAACCAAACATTAGGGTTGGTACTGACTGAAAGCTAATTCATTTTAATGAGATTTCAATACACATAAGTATAGGAAATAAATAAAAGGAAAATCATTGGTTTCAATAGTCCAAAAGCTTGTAAACTTGGTACAGTTCAATTTTGCGTGAGTTGTTCCTAATATATGACCTTTATATTATTGTAGGCTAAGTGGTCCAGATCACAGGCTCGTAATTTACTTTCAATGTAAATAATTTCCTGATATGATGAAGGATCATTCAAAATTAAATTTTCATAGATGTTGTATAGATACCCAATGGTGTTTACTATGATAATGTGTCGTCTTCCTATATATGAATGTTTTCTTAAGTTTTATGGGGAAAAAGATATGACAGCAAATATAAGGGTTGGCTAAGCTTCATAATGAATTTACTTTGCATTTCTATGCTTATTTGCTGCAGCGTTGTAAACTTTAAATATATCACCAAGGGGACAGGCTTTTAGACTTTCCCTTAAGAATCCTGCTTAACATTCCTCAAATACACATACCCAGGTATAACTAGACTTTTTGAGTAAACAGAAAACCTATCTAAGGCATGTTTGAAACCCTGTTTTCTTTTTGCAATAAAAAAGACGAAAAAAAAATAATTTCTCTTTGATAAAAAATTTTGAAATTTGAATTACTTTTCTCTAAAAAAAAAAAATGCTACCACGTTTCGCCTCCAAGCATCTACATTTATCCAGACAATTCTGCTTAAAACTTACACATGTTACCCACAGTCTTTATCTGTACGAAATGTTCAAAGAACTCAGAGATGGTAGATTTCAAGAAGTACTGAGCAGTCTTAAACAATAACCTTTATATTTTTGTCATTGGCCAAAACGGTAGAAACACTTGTTTTTTTTTCATGGAAGATGAGTTCTTCAATTGGAAATTATTTTTTATGTGCAATTTATACCGGCTCTTTTGAACATCAGCAAAAAAAACTTCTCTGAAAAGAAAATGATAAAAATTATAATTTGATATAAAATGTATATGGATTTTAATTTATCATACTTTTTTATTCTACATTTCAATGCTCCATAAAAGCTCTCTAAATATCGTCATTTTCGAAATAGAGGAAATATTATTCAATGCTTAACAATATTAATCGGTGTAATTTTGATGCTTATACAAGTGGCAGACACTTGGAATTGGCGTCAAAAATATATGGCATTTAATTTAAATCCTGTTTTTTCTCTTACTAATAAAAATATTTGAAGGGGAGGTTTCTAAAGTTGTATTCTTAACGCTTGTTTTTTTAATCGTGCATAGAGAACACCATAAATTTAGTTTCCCTAGATTTCATTTAAATTATCTTTATATATATATCTGAATCCACATTTCAACTGAAAATTACCTGGAAGTTAGATTTAGGTACATCACAGTATGTTTTATTATATCACTTAATGTTTCACCTTGATTTTTTATTGGTTATAAAAATGACTTTAAAACATAAAGTTGTAAGAATTGAGACTTGTTTTCATCGTTTTTAATAATTACCACATTCTTATAACCCAATCCAATATTCTTACGAATGTACCTTTGTTGATTCATCCTTCTATCAGCTAATTGCAAATGAATATCTTATTTGTACATTTATCATTAAACGAAGAGATATCTTTTAAGCATATAAAACACATAAGGAGAAATACTCGGAAATAAAGATGATATCCTGTTGAAGAATTTTCTCTAGAAAAGAAATGGACCAATACTAGTATTCTTGGATTTGTCCTCTTTTAAAAAGGTTTTTATTGCTTTGAGATAATCAAATGAATGTTCTGTTTTTAATAAAGGATAGCCTATACTATGCCTTCATTTAAATCAAATCATATATAGCAGTAGGGTACCTGAAACTAAAGCTGAATTTTATCAATTAAATATTCTCATGTCAGTGTTTTGCCTAATCTGATATTCACAGTAGACTCGCAATATTCCCAAAACTGCAATATTTCTTTATATTAATATATTGTTACAGAAACAAAATAATTTTTAATGAATATTAAACTTAACAAAATAAAAATGCTATATATAAGTTAGTTGCTTCGAACGTAGAATGAACAGAATAATAAAATAACGGGTATATATGAGATATGAAGCAGCAGATTTTTGCTTTGTAACTTCGAATAATTTCACTTAATATCAACTAATGAGCTTATAGCCCATCTACACGTACCCCCAAACTCCAATAATGTTATTTATTAATTAATGAATTAGAATTGCGCAATATATTCGCAAATTAACTTTGCCTAGATAAAAATCATTAATTGATCCACAATACAATTGTTATTGATATTTTGTTGACTTTTTTCTGGTTCACTTTTTTTCTGTTTTGCCTGATTCTGTTTAAAATGACCAGATGAGGTACCTACACCTAATTTGAATGACTGAACATATGTTTTACAATTTGTTATGTTATTTTGTACAACATGAAACAGCTATGGAGATCAATCATTATCTGGATCTTAATCATATGAAATTTGAATGACATGTATTACATAAATGCAATTTTATATCAAGGAAGGAATAATGAGGCGATTTCTATTTGCATGCATGCTTGTATTTCATTAAAAAAAGAGTTTCACGAGAATCAATACATAAAAGCAGAATATAGAAAAATTCGCAATACAAGAGAACCCGTTAACTACGAAACCTGAGGTTGAACTCTCTATCTGTGGGATCCAGCTCTTAGCTGGCCTGAATCAACGTGGTTGACCACTGGCTAGTCATATTGAAAGAAGTTATCTGAAGATATTCTAACATTAGATTTAGTTTTGAAGTATTCCATTTGCAATAAATTTAAAGAAGGTTATAACTAAATTGTTTAAACTTTAAATAGTCTGTATTCCTTTATTCCGTTTGCCTGTTTGTCAGCAGTATCTTTAACCTTACCAATAACTATTGAGTGGATGGAGGTATGGCTTAATGTTTTCACAGATGTATTCATTCCTCGGTTTCGAACAAATTTAACCTCATAACCTTGGAGTTTTACTTACGTCTGCAAAAATTACCAATCTTTAAAATTGTCCATGACTTGTGAACAGTTGATGCTAGGCCTTAGGTGAATCACATGTGGATTTTTTGCGAGAAGACAATTCAATAAGTATAAATATATTTTACCCTGACCTTACAGTTCGAATCACTTTAAAAAAATTTAACCTTGGGAACTTCTTTCGAACAGAACGTCCTAGAGCTTTCATTTTTCACAGGTGTTTTTCTTGTGTCAAGGCCGTTTCTTTGAATATCAAATATTTTTTATAGGAGTTTGATCTACTTTTCAAAATGTTCTACCTTGGCAATAACTTTTGGTGCTAGGGATTTTATATTTCACGTGTATATTTCGTTTAAAAATGTTTTTCCCTTAGTACTATTAATTGTATCCGTTGACCTTTATCCATTTTTAAACAATGTAATCTTGGCATTACGTTTTACAGGTTAGCAATCAGGTTTTCATATTTCAAATATATATATATATATATATATATATATATATATATATATATATATATATATATATATATATATATATATATATATATATATATATTAGCGCAAGTCGCTTTGCCCTAACTTGACCTTGAAGGTAGACGTGCATTGAAGAATCTTCAGCGTTCGCCGTAAGATACCATAAGGGGGCATCAGTGTTTATTCTGTAATGAAGCATTTATCAAAAACTGCAATTAAAACCTTTATTCCCCATCTGATATTATTTTCACTGCCAAAAATATCCTCATATATCATTCATCTGAAATAAATGATGTAGTCATCTCAAAAACACTATTTTATATTAAAGATTTATTAGTGAAATGGCAAAACTAGTTTTCTTTAAGCAATGCTACAACTGAATGCTTTTCTTAAAGCACATCATTCATACAAACTAGGAAGAATCTAAAGCAATAACGTATACAGAAACGATTATGAAAAGCTAAATTAAAGGTAGATACATGTATATAATTAGCTTAAGCAAATGAATATATAGATGATTTGATAATGAACCTGCATTAAAGCATGAACGAAATATTCACCCTTGTGAAATCTCAAAACAATTTCTATAGGTTACCTGCAAGTAATCTAAATAAATGCAAAATATTAGTTTTGTATGAAAATATTATGTTAATTCAGTGCTATTTGCAATATTAAGATGAGACATATTTTAAATATATGTTACAAATGTACAAAAAAAAAACCAGTTGATATTATTCTAAATGGATTCGAAATAAACAATTTAAAAAAAAAAGAGTAAATATAAAAGAAAATACTATTCAAGCATGAAAGCATGAATTCATTATAAGTTCGAAAATACAATGACGAAAATTGAAAAAAAGGAACTACGACATACTAGTCTGTAGATCAATATAAGGATGTTCTTGGATAATACTTGCGTCTTTGATTGCCTCGTAAAGTGGTGCTGTCTTCGGTGGAGATTTACGAGGCGGTTCATTCTGATATTTTCTAGATTTGTCCGATTTATCTGATTTGTTTGAGCTGGAATCACTATTGCCCGACAGCAGTCTTGCAGCCGCATCCTTTGCTTCCCGAAGGGGTGAAAGATATCCACCATTTCCAGGTGGTGATGGGGAATCATTTTTATTTCGCTGTCCGCCGGCCTGCTTAGCTGCTGTAACCGGGGATACGTAGCCATTTCCTCCAGATCTTGCAGGAGGTTGTGATCGACTCGGGTCTTGAAAAACTGGTGTTAGGTAGCCTCCCTCTTTCCTCCTCTGAGAGTCTTGCATACGTTGGCGCTGGTCTTTGATTTCATCATATGCGGCATATTCGTGTGTTGGATTAGATATCTGGCCTGCAGAGGGTCCTGGATGTTCAGCTATCGTCTCTAGTCCTATGTTTTCATCCTCGTTATGGTAATGTTGGACATTTATCGCTTGAGTGTCTCCAGAAAAATCTATTTTTAAGCGTTTCCGTTCATTTTGGGCACCACTTCTCTGACCACTGTTAACAGTTAAAATTATAAATTTTTATACAAAATATGAAAATATCGAAGTTTGTTTTATTTTGATAAAACTTATGTTATTTCTGTCATCTTAATCTCTTAGCAAGAAACATTTGAAAATTCATTGAGGAAATTTCGATAGAAAATACCATTTAAAGCAGATAACGTTGACCCCAAGGGAAACGATAAACATCCCTGACACGGTGATGATGAAGGTTGTGGTTATCTCCGGACAGCCCTTATCGGTTACATCTTCTATTATAGGTTCATCAGTGTTGATCGGCGCACGTTCTTCCTCTGTTGTATGTTCAGTCGTTATCAAAGATGTTGTTTCGGGAGCTGAAAGGGAAAAAAATGTTGTATTAATACAAAATGTTCAAAACACCTTATGGGGGCTAGAAATTGAATTTAATTACTTAAGATTTATCTTTAATTATTACTTTAAGGTCAAGATTTAGCTATCGAAATGGTAGGGAATATAGAAAATATTATGCTTTTTAGTTCTTTAGTTTTCTTTCAGTTTTATGTTTTCGTTTCCGTGAAATTGAAATCATATCGTGATAATGCTTTTCAACAATGCTTTTTTTTTTTTAAATTTGACTCGCCGGCATTATACAAATACCCCAAAAAGGAAAGAACCCTTACAAGATAAAAACTATTTACAAAACAAATAATGCAGAAATTTTCGAATTACCATAAATAGCCTTGGCAAAAATATTTTATATAAAAAAATATTGCAAAATTTTATTCAAATTACAAAAAAAAGCATGATTATCAATTTGATCAAAATAAGTAATGGAAACCAATTAACATAAAAAATAAGGATCAATCTGGTGAAATTCCAATTTTCTTGTCTATTTTGTTGCCTTGAAGCCACCATGAAATCCGTTGCTTTCTATACTCATTGCAAAATCAGTCTACAAAATGTTTTCTAAATCTTGACCTTATGATCTTATTAGCAAAAAAAAAAATGAATCGTTAGGAAAACTGTTAGCAATTTTCAAGCATATTGGATATATGGCTATTTATAAATTTCCATTTCCTTAATCTGTGTCTTATAATTACATGTATGCGTGTGTGCGTTTTCAAAACGTGTATTGTATGGATGTGATGTCTCCTCCTGCTTTTGTCATAGGTCCTCAAAAATGTCACAAGTTTATTTCCTATCATTACGCGTTTTGTAGGTATCCAATACCTAACCTGAAATCTACTTAAATAACCCTAAATTGCTTTATTTGGATACCTAGCACGCACTGCGTAATTTAAGCACCTATTTAGGACATGCTTAAGATAAGTGGAAGACAAGTACGGATGATTTATTGTTAGAACTTTACATGTAATATTCACACAAGAAGTGTTTGAATATCAATAATGTTGTGTAATTAAGTGAATGCTTAATGACGCATTTGAAGTACATCATATTTGTTTAAATAAACAGAATATTCTTTGTCCGACAAATATAAACCCACAATTTTAATAGAAATGAATGTTTATAGTCACCTCATAGTCATTATCCAAGTAAGATAATGCTGCAGCAGTACAAAATTAACGTTACAACAGATTCAATGATGAGAACAATATAAATATATACGTATATATGCATATGTTTTAAAATGAAATTAAAGTTCTTTAATCAGTCTTTCACCATGTTGAGAGTTAAAATCAGTGTTCATTTAGATTCTTTTGGATATTTTTCCACTTTAAAAATTATTAAATTATACTCACTTCATACCAAGTACGGTGACAAGATATTTCTATAAAAAATGTTTATTGATGAAGACAAAATGAAAAAAATAATACATTCAAAGCATTGATAATAATTAAGACAGTCAGACAAAATGAATCGAACAAAAAAAAAAAATTATAAAGCAAAAAAGCATCAAATAAAGCAAAAAAGCACTAAATAACCAAATAATAGACTTATTTAACAGTGATCGACTTTTTTTTCAAATAAGCAGCATTTAATCCTCATTTTGGCTTTGAAAAGTTTTTGCCCCCAATGCATATTTTATCTAAGTTAAAAGCGCTCTACATTGCAAATACTTATACATGCTTAAAGCCTTATATCAAATTAAATACATAAAGCTGAATATAAAATGGCAATTTTATCAATCATGCATTATATATGATAAAGCAAAAAAAGGGAAAGAAAACAAAACCTTTATACATAAACCTGGAACATCATTAAATAATACTTTAATAGTTATAATTCATTAAAATTAATATTATATGACAGGAATGAGTTTAACACGAAGACACCTTCTTCACACTTTAAAAAGAAATTATTAGTATTCATTTAACGTTAAAAACAATAAAAACAAAATAAAAAGTAAAATTTATTTTACAATAAATAATTAAGTCTGTAGTTCAATGTAATCGTGCTCCTGAGTGACCCCGGTATCTTTAAGCGACTCGTAAAGTGCTTTCGTTTTGGGTGAGGCTTTGCTTTGCGGATCGTTCTGATATTTTCTAGATTTGTCCGATTTATCAGATTTTTCCGAGCTGGAATCGCTATTGCCAGAACCAACTCTTTCGGAAGCATCTTTTTCGTGTTGTAAAGGTGAGATGTATCCCCCATCACCAGGAGGCGATGGAGATTCGCCTTTACTAGTTTTCCCGACCTCCTCTTGTGATTTTTTAGCTGTTGTCTTTGGAGATATGTAGCCATCACCATTAGTTCTCACAGGGGGTAGTGCCCGACTTTGACCTTGGGAAACCGGTGTCAAATAGCCTCCTTCTTTCCTCTTTTGCGACTCTTGCATGCGTTGCCTCTGGTCTTTTATTTCATCGTACGCAGCATAGTCGTGGGATGGGTCGACGGACCTTTGGCCAGCGGAAGGACCCTGCTGTGCTAAGGGAATAGCTTCCGGATTTTCAGTATCAGTTTGATAGTGTTGATAATGAACCGTCTGCGTTTCTTCTTGGAATTCTTGTAACTTATGCTTGCGCTCTATTCTTCGACCTTTCTTCACGCCACTTAAAATATATAAAAAGCAATTTATCTCAATATTTCTTTTTCAAAGCAAGCATCTAAATGACAAAGATTTACAAACTGCAATTTGAAAAGAAGGAATTTCCATATCTTGGTTGAAAAGATTTTCGTTTAGATCAAATCCAAGATGAAATTCATTTCTCTGGATTATAATTAACACTAAGTATGTAATATACCATTTATAAGTAACAACGTTGACGCCAATACAGATGATGATTATTCCCGGGACGGTGATTATATAGGCTATGGTTATCACCGACATGCTGTCCTTCTGGGCCGCATTTTCGATTTCTGGTTGGTCTGAAAAAGAAAAAAAAAAGAAATAAGAATTAATAAGTGGTATCAAATCAGTTCAAAAAGGAAGATAAATTGTTAAATCTTTATCATTTATAGTCAAACTTTAAAAGTAAAAATTTTTAAAATGCTTAAATTTACTTAAAATCTTTAAAGGTCAAGATTCAGTTAAGATGACATACACATTTCTTTTTTTTAAATATAACTTTCTCTCTTTGTTCTTATGATGAACTATTCAAAAAGCCAAACTGAAGGCAAGAAAAAAAATTCATTCAATTTGAAAGACTTTTATTCCCTTTTATTTCTTCATTTTGTTTTTTTGGGGGGTGGGGGGTAATGGAGAGAGTGTTTAACAGATTTCAAGAATATTTTTTGATCTATCAACATGTTTGAATATCTATTGAAAGAGACGGTGCAGCCATCAGAACACAATCTTGACCTTAAAGTTTATTCGTCTTAAGACGAATTCAATCTTCATACATTGCATACACAGCCTAACCTTCTAGCCCTAGTGTTATGTAGTTTTGTTTATACTTAATGTGTACTTAATTCATCAGTGATAATACTTTGCGCGCTTATTTTCAAAGACAATATGAATATTAAATTTGAAATTAATTACAATTCAGAAATATTGCAGATAGAGATATCTCGGGGTAACTTTATGAATCCTTGACCTATATTTGCGCCAAAGGTATTCTTCACGCTTCATTAAGTACACATAAAGTATAAAATACTTGTATTCACGCCTATAAATTAATTTCCTAGCTTTACACGTTTTGTAGGCGTCTCATTCCTAACCTTAGCCGCGATTCTTTTCCTTTCCCATGGCAAGAACAACCGAAATACCGTTTATGGACACCTAACACGCACAGCGTTATTTTAGCTCCTATTTAAAACATGCCTAGGACAAAAAACACGGAACAAAAGTTCTAATATTTTATTGTTTTAACTAGATTCAAACTTGGGACTTCATTCAAATATATTTTAACACCTCTTTTGGAATAGAATTTGGATAATTATGTCAAATACATGTATTTATCATTTCAGATGTATGATGATACTTCCATACTTTTGATAACCAAGGTTTTTTGTATATACGTGTAGATGGGCACTTTAAAAGACTTCATTTTTTTACATTTATCACATGGAAAATGTAAAGGAATAAAGGAACTACACAGAGAACATCAGGAGAGGATGACAAAAAACATCTGATTGTCTAACCTATAGAAAAGCTGCCAAATGGTATGGGTTTATGGGAAGATTTCTTTTTAGGGAGGGTTTATGTATTAAGGAATCGCTCTATAGTTTGTGGGTATGTCAGGGCATCAGCGATAGTTGGGATAATTTTCATTACGGACGAAAACGGGCAAACCCTATTATGCATAAATTTTCCCACGATTTTTCATGACCCTATTATACCCAACAAACTAGACAGCGATCCCTAATATTTCCATTCAATTGTGAAATAAAATAGTAAATTTAGATTTAAAAAATGTCATCTAATAGATTTAAATTACATGTGGCCTCCGATGTTAAATACAATTGTCCCCACCCACTGACGTCAGATATAAAGACAAACTCATGAGATCTACATGTATATTAGGTCTTCTTAGCTCCTGACCTTTCGCTTAGCCAAATTTACATTCCGGAAGAATTATGAAGAAATTTACTCACTTAACTTTGAAAATTATCATAGAGAAAACAGAAATGGAAATATTATATGGTAAATGATCAAATCGGCCTTGTGGTTCTAGGAAGATTTATTCCAAAAGAGGTTTAAAAATGACTCAAAAACAATATGAATAATTATAAAGGTGTCCTGAAAAGCAAACCATGGATTAATACAATTAAAAAAAATAACAGTTTAAATAATACCAAAAGTTTTGTTTTTTTATAAACGATAAACTTTTTAAAAAAAAATTTCAATCTTTAATTAGTTAAATTTTCGTTTTGCAAAAGCAAGATTAGTATATGGCTTTGGCTGCGAGTGGTTTAAAATTAATAGTAATAATCTATCAGTCAGTGTTAATGAAAAGTAACATATGGTATTAGATCAAGTATTGAGGTTTTAAGAACCATTCATTATATAACATTATTTGAAGTATATTATTAAGTTTTTTCTTTAATGAGAATGACAGTAGATTTATACTAAGTATTGAGATTGTTCTATATTAGGTATCAAATAGAAACTTTGTAAAGTTAATAGATTAGTACAGAGAACACCTATTAATGAATCTTTGAGTCATCTTTCTTCTGTGTGTCTCAACATCTCCATGCCACAAAACATCAACTGAAAATAATTGTTAACGAAATATAAGATAATTTGTGATGATTTCTTTCAAAAATTATAATTATTTACATAGCGTTTTGATATTTCAAATTTCAAAACAAAATGCCAATTTAGAACCAATATTAATACATAGATTAAAAAAAGCAAGTTAAGAATCTTTTGTTAATATAATTTTTAATAATTAAAAGAGATGAGAACATAACAGTTGCAATTATAGTATATTTATATACATAAATAGTTTATATTAAAAAGATGCAAAATGCTATTAAAGAAATAAAGAGTATGATGCATTACTGATAACCCTGATGATGTTAGGTTAAAATTTAATAGATAAAAAAAAAATAACTGATACTTTTAGGTCACCGTCTTTCTTGTTAACACTGAAAATATGTATGTAGTAAATTTTAAGAAACCTTCTGATAAAAACCACTCTATAAAGATAACGTAAAGGATGGCTGATTTTCCGTCCTGGTTATTTTATTTTTATCTTTAACGGAAATATGAAAATGAGTAGGATGTATATTTTTAAGGAAAATGACCTACAATTCTCTCTGTTAGCTAATATACATGTAATTTCAAGTTCAGTATTAAATAGAAATATTTTTAAAGAGTAAAATTTATTTTTTACCTACTATAAATATATTACATTTAAATAAAAACATACGATATGTATACATTATTAACATTGATACTTTTCGAGGAAAAAATTCCTCAGGGTTATTTTATTTCATACAACCTTGTCAGTTTTGTTGTTGTTGATGATAATTTTTATTTAGTCTTTGGGGATAATAATTTCTAAAGTTTGTTTTGTAAAAAATGAAGAAAAACTATGCAAGTCTTTAATTATTACAAACTTAAACTTGGCTCCTAAATATTTCGTTTTTGCAAATATTTTCGTTAATTTGATTTTTTTTTTTTTTTGGTTTAATTTTTTTCTTTCTTTTTCTTGAGTAAAATACGGATTTGTTAAAACACTCTTATTTATGTTGAATTAACACAAAAACAAAACCATGTTTCAACAGGTATGCATTTCGTTGCAACTCAATTACTTTCTCCTACTTTATTTGCTGTTTTTGTTTCTGAAACCTACATTCCTTCCATTAAACAAATCTATTCAATAATGACACAGACTGAAGAATTTTTAAAGCAAAAGATTTTCTTTTAAAACGTAGATCTTGATAATTTTTTTAACCAAAAGAATAGTTCTTTTCATTTGCATAAAAATCTAACTGGTACAATGATAACTTTTCCTTTAAACTTTGTTAATAGTTAAAATATTATGAAGGAAATTCTAATCATACTCACTTTTAGTGTTTCTTTCTTCTTCGAAAATGTCATTTGGCATATTTCTCGGGGGAGAAAAATTAGATTAAGTTAACGCTTTGCCCTAGTGCCGCATTCAAATGATGGTATAAGTTCACTTAACAAGCTTTAAATACCGTCATTCCGGAAGTGAATGCTCGAACTCGTGTTTTATATCCTTATAAATTTCAATTCACATTTAGAACTCTCGTATCTAAAAGACTTCCTCATTTTATATTTGGGAATAAGTGGAATAAATTGTGTTCATACAACATGGCTTGTAATACCAAGCTTGCCATTTGGTCCTTTCATCCTGTTTACGGAACTTTATACTTTTGTAACCATTCTACGAATGACACACACGTGATTGCGTTTCCATATTTTCAAACAACCCTCTTTTGACATAGCATAATTACTAACATCATTCAGGGACATTTGTATATATTTATGTAGTGTTTTGTGCTATCATGTTTTCCTTATATATCATTTTTAATAGCTAATATAAGAGTTGAAAAACTGTACATAATAAATCCTATAATAAAATGCATCCAATACCATGATAAAATTAGGTAACATTTTTAATAATTTTCCACTGTTAGCACATGAAAAGTATCAAATTAAATTTAAAAAAATTAATTTTAAATAAAAAATATTACATATAATTATTAATTTTTACGTAACAAGCAACCTAGCTGAAAAAAAAATCTACAGGGTGTTTCAGGAAGTTTATATATCCCGACTGTTTGGTCTTCAAACAGAATTATGAAGCATTTATGGAGGGAAAATTGCACAAAATATAAATAATATGAACATACAATTTCATCAATTTGAAAATTCAAATAATTTTAAAACAGGAATTTTTAAAACATGGATATCAGGGACAATTTCCGATTAAACACCATTTTATAAGGCCTTCCTAATAGTTGTTGCATAGCCACATCTTAACCAAACCAGGGAAATGTTTGCTAAAAGAGCTTGTCTTATGAATCTAAAGAAAATAAATTCCATAAAACAGAGACTGTTCGTTATAAAAATGTTTGCTAGCATTTCTTTCTTTTTCAAAAAGACTTGACTATATGTATCTGCATAGGAAGGATTGTAAAGGGATAACCTTTCCTGTGTATCGACCGATGGTTTATTTTTTTAAACGAGGTAGGAAATCGATATTTCATTTCTTCCTTTCATTTATGTATTTAATATTTTACATTTTTGGGTGGACATGAATTTGCTGGTCTCTTCATAGCTCGAAGACAACGAAAAATTAATCCCCACGAAAATTTCTGATTTCACGGTAGTTCATAATTTGCATACTCAAGAAGTTTTTTCTGGCGAAATATTGGATAGGATATACACTGCTTTGATTGAGAACTTTTAAGTGGAAAATGCAATGGATAATTTTAGCTTGACCTTTCTGATATTTTTAAAGAAACATTTAAAGGTTGATTATCTTTAAGACTTTTTTCTGGTCTACGATAAAATTATCCAAAAATGTTTTTATTCATTGTATTATTTTAATCCTTCTTTTATATGATTTTGGTCCTTATTTTCCAACATCGATCATATGATTCACGTGATTTATAAATTAAAAATGGCAGACAAGCATATAAATATGGAGGGTAGGTCTATTTAAGAGGCAGTCCACCGAAAAACCAAGCAGTATTGTATTAATAGGCGGCACAAGAGGCAGTCCACCGAAAAACCAAGCAGTATTGTATTAATAGGCGGCACATCGAATGTGACGAATATTTGATATTTTATTAAAAACAATAAATTAATGTAAGCGAATATTTGCTTTAAATTGCTTTTTTAGTAAAATATCCCTTTGTTTTGTGTCCTTGAATTCCCCTCTATAAACCATTGAATCTTGGTTAGAAACAAAGAACTGTAATTTCCAATACATTTTTAAAAGGACTATAATTCACGCTGAACTAAATCTAGAAATATTTAACCTTTCTGTTTCAAAAATAAAATCCGTGGGCAAAACACTTATGATAGAAGTTTTCTTGCAAAATATATAGACGTTATGAAATTTTGCGATGCAAGCGTTATCTCCCGTGGCACCGGTAAACCTGCTAAACACCTTACTATCGGAATCCTAGTGAAATATTTAAAATCGATACACTTAAACAAATATCACTACTTTATTTTCAAAATAGAATGAATTTTCGCCCCCAAACGTAATTTTAATTTAGATTGAAATTGTTTATATTATTCAGGTTGATTCCACGTTTCCATTGATGTATTAGTGACGTCATATACCTGACTAATATTACGTCACTATTAAATAGTTACAACTTTTCCAGAGAAGTTTTCAACCAATTTTGGCACAAAGCATCTATGGGTGAAGGGGAACAAAAATTAAAAATTTCATGGTCCCTGCCCCCCTAAAGCCTGGGGGTGGGACCGAAACCACTAAAATTAGTGCAACCTTTAATAATCTTCTTTACTCCTGGACATCAAGCAGTCAAACTATTGGTATGATTGTAACCGGCATTGAACCCTCTACCAAAATTTTGAAATTCATGGCCCCAGGGTCAGGGTAACTAGTGCTAGGGTGGGGCAAAATAGATTATATAGTGAAAATGCATTATTTCTTTGAAAATCTTCTTCTCTACTCCTAGGTAATAAATAATCTAACCAAGAACATAGTTATGTTGAATAAGGCTACCTCTTCCAAAATTGTGAATTTCATGGCCCCAAGGTTAGGGGTTCTAGAGCTAGGGTGGGGCTAAATAGATTATATAGTGCAAATGCATTATAAGATCTTTTTCTCTGCTCCTTGGCATTAAATAAACTAACCGAATAAATAGTTATGTTGCATAAGGATGCCTCTTCCGAAATTGTGAATTTCATGGCCCTAGGATCAGGGGTTCTAGTGCTAGGGCAGTGCTATATTGATTATATAGTGAAAATGAATTTCTTTGAAGATCTTCTTCTCTACTCCTAGGTATGCATTATTTTTTTTTTTTTAATTTAAATCTTCTTCTCTGCTTTTTGGTACTGAACAAACTAAGTAAATAGATATGATGAACAAGAATGCCTCTTCCAAAATTGTGAATTTCATGGCCCCTTGTTGGAGGGGTGTAAGAGCGGGGCTCTATTGATTATATAGAAAAAATGCATAGATTTTTTTTTAAATTTTTTTTTCTGCTCTTGGGTATTAAACCAATGAAATATGTACAAAGTTATGATGAGGTAGGATGCCTCTTCCAGATTTGTGAATTTCAGGGCCCCCTTGGTCAGGGGTTATTGTGTTAGGGCAGGGTTCAAATGATAAATTAATACATGTATAGTGAAAACACATGAATGCTTTGAAAATCGCTTCCTTTGCTCCTAGGTATTATACAAATAATCTAAGTAAATATGTATGATGAGAAAGCTGCCTATTCCGATATGATGTATTTTCAGGACCCCTGGGTCAGGGGTACTTGAAGGGGGGGGGGGGTACACAGTCCGAAAATGTTAATGATTTAAAATCTGCTCTTTGGTATAAATCAACCATTAACGATAAAAAAATTATATTTCAAAATTTTGAAATATGTGTATGTGGCCCAAGGGTAAGTGGTTCCTTGGGTCGGGGTGCACAACTGGTGATTATAAAGTGGAAATGTATTTTCTCTTTGTTACTCTGATCTAAAAGTAAACATGCTAGGTGTATAGTTATGATGAACAATGGTGCCTCTTTCAAAATTGTGAATTTCCTGGCCTCTGATTTAAAACACAAATCAAATTCAACTGTTGGAAAGTTGTTACATGATACTCAGGTGACCTATAAGTCCCATGGGCCTCTTGTTATATACCTGACACATGTAGGTAACATAATAATATCAATCGAATAGGAATTGGTATTTATCTTACAAATATAAGTGTACGTATTAAACGGACAGAAAAATTATCTGAAAATAGATTAAAATTTCGTATGTAATTATATATATATATATTTAAAAAAAACATTAGTTTTTACTTAATTTTATGATCTACATTTAACAAAATAAAATGTATTTACGCTAGCTCATCTCCGGACAACCATGCAGTCACAATCCGCTTCGTCGTTTGTATCAAGAAAGAAGGGTCGTGTTACCAACTTATCATCTTGACGTCAATGAAAAAACAAAAGCTATAGCACAGTGGCCAAATGTGCAGAGCAGCCTAACGTGTGAGCTCCTGATTTACAGTCATAATACCAGCCTGTTATAGGATTTCTTTTCTCAGAAGCACATGAAATCCACAGTATGCAAGTTTTCGAGGAACTACATGTATACCTTGATTGTAACATGGCCTTCAATAGACCATTGTCTTGTTTGTGAATAAATAATTTATATCTACCTAAAGGTGATATATGTTTTATTGTATACACATTTGCCTGCTTTAATTGAAAAACTCCAGTAATATTTTTGAGAGCATCCTATGAAAGACATGATAAATCATCCAAATCAAAACCATCAACTGACTCCCATAAACTTCTCTTAAAATTAGCTGAAAGCTTTTCATGTTCCACCCGTTTTTGCAACCCATTAGCTATCTTTGATAGAAATGACATTAGAATTACAAGTTCTGTATCCTCAAACTCAGAATTTCTTATCGGAGGTCTGTACTTATTGCACAAAGCAAACACAATACGTACATAATCACCAACAAATTGTATCCCTGTATTTGCATATTTGGCATCACTTAACCCAAAGCTTTCTATCGCTTTACCTTCCAATCACTGACACAACAACCCAACTACCTTTGTAACCATTCTACACAGTTAATTCATCAGTAGTGTGCTGTTTTCCCCTTTTTTAGGAGACACGGCACCTGCGTTCGGAACCCCATATGTTGTCTGAAGTCCCTAAATCCTCTGTCCAGAGTAAATAAAAATCCATCGAAAAGACGTTTTCAATTGTTCTATATCATTCTTCATTATACTGCTTAAAAAATCGAATGTTATAACAAATTAGTAATTTGTTAAAACAAATTAGTTATTTGTTAAAACAAATTAGTAATTTGTTAAAACAAATTACTAATTTGTTAAAACAAATGACTTATTTGTTAAAACAAATTACTTATTTGCTAGAACAAATAAATAAAAGTTGCAGATGCGCGTTTAAACTTGAGAGGACTACTTGAAAAATATATCATTACATACTCTTATATCATTGCTTTCATAAAATTATTCAATAGATAGTTTTCAACTGACCTAAATTTAGCAGAAGTTACCTCCCGTTGGTCGCCATATTGGAGGTCGACTCGGCGAGTTTTCCCCTTTGTCTTACCAAATTTAAGAAAATATAGCAGAAATATTTGGTGGAAAATCTTTATTAATTTTTTTTTAAATAACGGAGGCTTCCAAAAATTTATTTACTTCAGCAAAATAATGATTCCTAATTCAAAATCGTAAATATAAAAATTTAAAATTGGTTGAACAATGAAGGAATATGAGCATTTGGACATCCAGTATGGCGGCCAACGGGAGGTAACTTTTGCTAAATTTAGGTCAGTTGAAAACTTCCTATTAGTTCAATTAGTTGGCGCAGAGGTTAGAGCGCCTGCTCTAGAGTCGCGAAGTAAGGAGTTGATCTTTTCGTCGCGGGTTCGAATCCCAATTTGGGAGGTGTCATTTTCCTTACAACTCTTATATCATTGCTTTCATAAAATTATTCAATTAGTTGGCGCAGTGGTTAGAGTGTCTGCTCTAGAGTCGCGAAGTAAGGAGTTCATCTTTACGTCGCGGTTTCGAATCCCATTATGGGAGGTGTCATTTTCCCTTCACTAGTTTAAAATTTTTATTTTATTTCCTTCATTTATCTTCAAATTTATTATTTTTTGAAGGTTTTCTGTTTTGTTTGTTTGGTTATTTTCTTTCTGGATTTCTTGATACTTATTTCCGCCAACTTTTATTGGTCACAGCATTTCAACTAAAAGGTATGGAAAGCTTTGGTCATGTACATTTCTGCATGCAAGTGATACATTTTGGATCTAATACCGGTCATACCGATGTTCCCTTTTACAGTTTAGAAACTTTTACCCCGTTGAAATATGCAGATATTAATTTCGGTCAGTCTGTTTGTTACACTCTGTTTCCAAGCGATAACCCGAGAAGCCTGTGAGTTTATGTGATAAACTTGACCCAAATCCCTATGGCTTAAGAAAGACTCATTGACTTTGAGTTCAGAAGTCAAGGTCATAAATTCACAATTCTGTCTGTTTTAACGCTTCCGTTTTCATACAATATCGTCGCCGGCATTGCGCAGTGGTTAGAGCGTCTGCTCTAGAGTTGAGAAGTAAGTTGATCCTTACGTCGCGGGTTCGAATCCCTGTAAGACGTGGAGGCCAGTCGTTCGGATGAGACCGTGTATAAACCGAGGTGCCGTGTCACAGTAGGTACTGGTACGAAAAAGATCCCTCCCCGCTCAATGGCCCTAAGACAACATTTGCAGTTCTCCACCGGAAAGTTGATTGATTGATTGATTGATTGAATATTGTTTAACGTCCCTCTCGCGAATTTTTCACTCATATTGAGACGCCACCACTCGTATTTCCGATTGGGCGATTTGGTCCCAAATACATATTTCTTTTATGTTCAATTAAAATTTAAAATATTGTATATATTTTATCGACATGATTTTCTATAGGAATGTAGATGTATGCCAGCGATGTATGTGATGAGAATTTAAGACACGTATCTTATATAATACGTAAATAAAGCTTTCTGATCGCTTTAAACCGCTTCACCGCTTTTTTATACGCCGAATTACATCTATCTAAATGCCCGTCATAATAACAATTCAGATTCTGCCAATGTGAGTTTGTGATTTTATTCAAAGGGACGGTCTTCTAGCAGTAGTCCTGAATCAAATCTGCGACGTCAGGATCAACTCCTTACACCGGATAAATTTCTTTTTAGATTCTTCTCGAATAGTAAGCAGACATTATAGCTGAATTGCTTTTATTTCTCAATAATACATGTAATACATTTTTGGAGCACTTAATTTCATTGTTTGAGCTTTAATTGTTTTCTTTTAATCCTGTTTACTTATTCAACGTTCGCTTCCCAGGTTCAAAAGAGGAAATGACTGTTCCATCCTTCGCCAAGTCCCGGCATAAGATTAGCAGTTATAGTCATGGATGAAACCTTAAATGTAAGAACCCAGGTTCTATTTTACGGTAGGCATTGGCAATATTAAAAACAAGTGCCATAACGCTCAGTGGCTCTAAGTGCCGTGTAAAGGTCTAAAGAAGCATTTCAAATGCATAATTTGCATATTATATGATATGATATCATATGAGTAAAAAGTTTATTGGAGACGGTTAACAATATACAATCAAATATCATTCATATGTATAAATTAGCAATTATATGCATATATACAGCTACGTGAATTATTCAGAATTCGAAAGATTATCTTTCTGCATGTTAAGTCTTTTGAAGTATTAAAACTTTGGAAAAGAACACATTTCATAGTCAGTTTATGACAAAGCTCAAACTAAAATCCTTAGTATATTCTCAAAAATTTCATCAAAGACTAATATCACATTCTTTAAATTTCCTGGTAGTCGAACATCAAAGCACGGATATTTATTTCATGAAATTCTTGTAAATGATTTCCTAGAAACGGAAGTGTTTTATGGAAGCTTGTTTGAATCATAGATGTCTATTTATCAATAGAACAAATCGTTCGTTGTGTAAAATATGATAAATATCTGTAGCATTTGAAATAAAGGGGCTATCATGTTTTTATAAATATCATCTTTCCGTGTAACGTACATCCAATCTGAAGCTTTGGAGGAAAATTTCCGTAAATGTGCATGTGTTCTTCTACTTAAGGTTTCGTCAAAGGTCAACATGTCCAAAAAAATTTTTTATAGTAACTCCAATACTATGTGAGGTATAAAGTTAAAGCTTTTACAGTTTATAAATATATCAATGATTCACAGATAGAAAGTATCTCTTAAGGAATGAAGCTTATTTCAACTTATGTTATACGATATAACATAACTTGGGGCAGTTTACGCTTCATAAACCGCGAAGCGGTTTTATAAAGCGTAAACTGCCCCAAGTTATGTTATATCGTATAACATAATTTAAAATAAGCTTCTTTCCTTATAATTTAATTTCAACGTAGACAATGTGACAATTATTCAATTTTTTTCCTTTGGAATAGGGCTTCAAATATCGCATATTTCAAAAGTTAACGTCAAGCGGAGTAATACGTTTTTGACGTAACTCATTGTGACGTAGGCAAGTTATGTTATACAAAATGGATAAAACCGTTTAACCAATCAAATGACCTGTTACAACTAAAATTAAATTATTTGATTGTAAATACTTAGGAAAAAAATATTTATCGAGAAAAATTCTTTTGAAAAATGCAAATATTTATTTTTAAATACACCTAATCATTGCAGAAACAATAAATGTTTATCAATGAAGGGCAAGCTGGACTTCGATAGCCTCTGGAAAGTTGTTTTCCCTGTTTATTTTGTCCAAATATTAAGATTTGAAACCGAAGTACATTGCAAATGGCGCATTTTATAGGGGTCTTGTCTTTATACATGCCATGCTTTAAATCACAGCCTTTAAGAGACAATTCACGTCTAACTTGCCCTTCTTTGATAATTTTTTTGGATACATTTTTTTCTCAAAAAAATATCTTTTTTAGAATATTTGTTTTCAAATGATACTTTCAAGTCAATTATATATTTAAAAAATGTAAAAGTTTTAATTTTATACAGTTATATAGTTTTTGAGCTATTGTAAGAAAAAACAAAACACAAAACATTTGACATATTGACCTTTGACGAAACCGTAATGATCTTTATTTTGTAACAATCTTTTTTTTTCTTAAGGTACAACCTTTAAAAACACATAGAGATAACGAACAGTATTCAAGATCAAAAGTCCATAAACCAATAAAAAAGGCCCAAGGGCCTTATGGGCCACCTGAGTATCCATTAACAACTTTCCAACAATTGAATTTGATTAGTGTTTTAACCCAGAGGCCATGAAATCCACAATTTTGAAAGAGGCACCATTGCTTATTATGATTACACATGTATACACATAGCATGATTACTTTGGCTACTTTTAAAATACCCAGAGGTAGAAGAGAGTAACAAAGAGAAAATGCATTTCCACTTTGTAATAAGTTGTGCACCCAATCCCACAGGAACCACTTAACCTGGGGCCACATATTTCAAAATTTTGGAAATTTTATCATGAATTTTATTTCATCATAAATTGTTGATGAATACCAAAGTGCAGATTTCAAAGCATTTATTTATTTTCAGACTATATACCCCCTCCCCTCTCCAAATAATTTTGACCCAGGGGCCCGGAAATTAATCCTTTTGATGAGGAACCTTTCTTCATCATAAATATGTACTTATATCTTTGGCATAATACCAAGGAGCAAAGGGAAATATTTTCAAAGAATTCATGCATTTTCATTATACATGTATAAACATTAAAGCCCCGCCCTAACAAAAGAAGCCCTGTCCCAGGGACCATGAAATTCATAAATCTAAAAGAGGCATCCTTCCTCCTCATAACTATGTACATAGTTCATTGGTTTAATAGACAGGCGCAAAATAGAAGATTTTCAAAGAAATAATTAATTTTCACTATATAACCTATATAACCCCGCCCTAGCACTAGAACCCCTGACTCTGGGGCCATGAAATTCACAATTCTGGAAGAAGCAGCCTTAAGGTATTCAATCCCTAACAGGAACAATTTCAATGAAATTGAATACGTAACAGATATGTAGGCATTGAATACTCAGTTTATTTAGACATACTTCCCATATATTACTATTTGTATGTATAGTGGATGAGTCCTAATTTATGACCTTGAATTTTGGTAAGAGTTATCTCCCCTTTTCTGATTAATAAAAAAAAATCAATTAAAAAAAAATTAGCTGGTAAAAAAATTGTTTTAAATTGTCAATCTATTATTAACGTTTCAATGCATCTTTCCACCGCAGGATTAATTGATATTCAAATATTTCACATAAACTTCTATGCAATCTTTGTTAATTAACTACTGCTTAATTAATGCCATTTTTGAAACTTTCTCGCGGTCAATTCTTTTCTACTATAAAATGCTTTAATATAATATCAGAGTATTACTATAGTATTTACTTGACGGATATTTAAGAGTATGGAATGTGGTCCCATTAGGGAGGCAAATCCTTAATCCACATAACTATGCACTTGGTTAGTTTATTTAATGCCCATGAGCAGAGAAGAAGAATTTCAAAGAATTTATAGCCCTGCCCTAGCACTAGAACCCCTGACCCTTAGGCCATGAAATTCACAATTTTGGAAGAGGCAGCCTTATTCAACATAACTATGCACTTGGTAAGTTTATTTAATACCCATGAGCAGAGAAGAATTTATGCATTTTCACTGCATAATATATATAGCCTCGCCATAGCACTAGAACCCCTGACCCTAGGGCCATGAGATCCACAATTTTTGAAGAGGCAGCCATATTCAACTTAACTATGCACTAGGTTAGGTTATTTAATGCCCATGAGCAGAAAAGAAGAAATTCAAAGAAATAATGCATTTTCACTATATAATCTATTTAGCCCCGCCCTAACACTAGAACCCCTGACCCTGGAGTCATGAATTTCACAATTTTGGTAGAGGACTCAATGCTGATTACAATCAGACCAACAGTTTGACGGCTCGATGTCCAGGAGTAAAGAAGAAAATTTTAAAGATTGCACTTATTTTTAGTGGTTTCGGCCCCGAACCCAAGGCCCCAGGGGGGCAGGGACCATAAAATTCACAATTTTGTTCCCCTTCACACCTAGATGCTATATGCCAAATTGGTTGAAATTGGTTTAGCGGTTTCAGAGAAGAAGCTGAAAATGTTGAAATGTTAACACTAGGGATGGCAATCGAATACAGAATCGCCAATCGGTTAACCGTAAGACGTTCCAACCGATTAATCGGTTAATCGTATCAAAAATTCTCTGCATATTCCATCATTTTAAGCTCTACTAAAATAAACAAGGCCAAGAGTATGTTACATGCAGAAATAATACATTCATATTTTAACAGAACACTATTTATATTTTATTTTGATTAAAAGAAACAAAGAAAAATAAAAGGAACTCAAAAGACGACAAGAAAGTCTCAGATACATTTAAAGAAAATCGGGAGATGTTACGCAAGCTCATTCCGTATTGTCACAATAATCAAAATGTAGTCTAAACTCTCGCTTAATTTACAGTGTTTGTTTTTATGGTTTGTTCCCGTTTTGCATACATTTAATTACAGGTAATTAAAAAATGTGTGAAAAATGGGAATTTGACCAGGTGAAATAATTACTTAATTGCTATAGTCTATACTATACATGTACTTAGCTTAGTAAGTATGTGAAAGATGAACTTATTGTGAAAAAAATAAGAGAATAAATACAAAGTTAATGTATTTGATTATCTGATGATCTTATTATAACATGTTTTCAAATTAATTTTTATTCACTATTTTCTTTATTATATGTTATATCTTTAATTCATTTAGAATCAAATCAAGATTGAAAAGTACATATTCTTTTTTTAAGAAATTGGACTTAATGATAAATAATATGAAACAAATATTAATAATTTATTCAATAAAATGAAATATTTTCCCATGAATAAATATGGAATTTTAATTAAAGGCTTGTAAAATTGTATTAAACCTCTTAAGAATACATTAAGCTAAATCAGATATTCACAGGTAAATCCAGGTAAATCCAAACCAGAAATCAGACTATAATTGCTATCAAAACACACTTCACACCTGTTGTTCTATACTAATTACCAAATGTGTGCAAAACGGGAACACACCGTTTTTATAATATAACTTGACAGGTAATCATAACGGATAAAAGGGTGAAGATACAAATTATAATCAGTTTACATTGCTGATCAATCATTTAAGAAACGCAGTACTGGCTGGGTAACGGCATGGTGTTTTGACAACAATAAAAATCTTGAAAACTCACTAATTACCCTTAAGATATCAATCCGGAGAGCCTTAATTATCTCCAAATCAAAATCAATTGACAGTCAAAAATGCAAACATTTTAAATATTTTTGTGGGTTTTTTTTTTATTAAAATTTTAGGATACTGTGTTACAATTTACACAAATTTAATTTTTTCCGACTAACCGATTACAGATTTTCTAACCGATTACCATCGTTCCGACCAAGTAACCGGTTAACCGATTAGAAATTGCCATCCATAGTTAACACACAATGGCGGCTGACGACGGACGAAAACGGATAGCAATAGGTCATATGAGTTTACTCAGGTGACTCAGAAAAGGAGCAGAACAAACAAGGACCTCCAAAACACTGGAGGTGGGATCAGGTGCCATGGTGGAGTGAGCATCCCTTGCCGACCGGTCACACCCGCCGTGTGCTCCTTGTCATGATCGGGAAATAACGGAAAAATCAGTTGTCAACTCTGTTCATAAATAATGGCCTAACAATAAATACGAAAAAGTCTGTCAATATGTGACTGAATGATAAAAATTGTATTTGCTGACGACATTGTATTGACCATATAACTCACGAAATGATGACTTTAAACGACACTATTGGTATTCTTGTTTCATCAACTTGTTTGTCAATAACTTATTTGGTATAAGAAATTGTTCATACGCTGAGCATGCTCTTGCGTATCGAACCAACAGAGATATATTACATGTAACTCTGTATGCTGGTGATGAAGGTTAACGATTGTAAAGTTAAAGTCATCACGTTTATCATAGAGCTTGGTTTTTAGACAACTATTAACGTCTTTTCATCTCAAGCTCGCCAGAATATATCGTATCGACATTGAGAATGGAAATTACCATTGTTAATTGACGGTACATCGTCGATCTATCTAAATGTCGAGTTGAAGGCCACAACAAGTGTTTTCTTTTCAGGAATGAGATTTTGCACAAATTCTGCTTCATAGGAATACAAAAATAGGTCTGCCAATAACGGGGCGCAACACCACGTTTATGTATTTTCGGACACATTTTACCTTCCCTTTAGCGATACGATATATATAGGGACGGAAGATTTTTCTAATCTTGCTTTAGTTATTTGTATATCATTTTAAAACATATTTCCTTTTGCGTCTTTCATTAGTTTCCTTTGTTACATTTTTTTTATATTTGTTTCCTGATTTTATTGCAATGCCAGGTCTGTTATTTCTGTGTATCGAACAAATCACTAATGTCCCTCTAAAATAAATATTTTGGAGGTATTTTTGAAAATATATTTGATAATAACTAGTTGTTTTTTAGGTCACAAATGAAAAAGCTATTGTGAGTGGTTGATTGTATGTTGTTTTACGTTCCAGACGAGAATACTTCGCTCGTGCATGGGTTCAAACTTTGACCTTTGCTCGGCACTTAAAGTCATTGAACAGTAAAAGATCTTTATCGTCCCAATGTGTACTGCTACAAGGTACATCGGTTTTCAAGGTCTCATCCTAAGAACCCACTATTGTGAAGGAATAGAAAATGCAATCCATTTATTCAAGAAGAACTTCTGCGATAGTAATGCGTCCGGTGATCGTCCGTCTGTCTGAACAATTTTTCAAAATGCTACTCCTCCTACAGTTTTTGTCTGATTTCGATATTTTGCACACAAGTAAACTTCTCTAAGATTCATAATTCTGTTTATCGGTTTTTGATTTCGATGAAGGATGTTGTCGTGTTTACTTCAAATAGAAATTTCTGTGAAATACATTTAAAATGCTACTTGTCCTACAGTTTTGGTCTGATTTTAGTATAACTTGGAACACTAGTAGACTACACTAAGATACATTATTCTGTTTATCGGTTTTTGATTTCGAGGAACGGTGTTGCCGGGCTTACTAAAAAATAGAAATTTCTGTAAAATACTTCTAAAATACTACTCCTCCTACAGTTTTGGTCTGAATTCAATATAAATTGGCATACAAGTAGACTACACTTAAGATACATCATTCTGTTTATTGGTTTTTAATTTCAATGAATGATGTTGCCTTGGTTACTAGAAATGGAAATTTCTGTGAAATACTTTTAAATTCCTACTTCAATTACAGTTTAAGTCTGATTATATATAATTTAGCATGCAAGTAGACTATACTAAGATACATTTTTATCATTTTTGTGTTTTGATTTGATAATTGGTGTTGCCGTGGTAATGAAATGGAAAAATTATGTAAAGTTTTATTAAAAGCTACTCCTACAGTTGTAGCTTATTGCAATTTTGCCACAAAAAGAGACTTAATCAAGGATTATTATTTTATTGATTACTTTTGTAAAGCTTAAAAGTTCCAACTTCTACGTTGCTCTTCCTTAATCATAAGTAACGAGACCAATACAGTTACAGTCTCGACCGAGACTTCTGGTTTTTTAAATATACCAGAAAATAATTCTGAACTTTTATTTTTGATGAAAACGTATGTCCAGAAACTTTCATAACTGAAACTTGAAGTAAGGAATAGCATTAATTAACAAAAACAATTAAGCGGGGAAAAATCAACAAGAGGCCCATAGGCTTTATAAGTCACCTGAGTATCATGCAACAACTTTCCAACAATTGAATTTGATTCATGCTTTAAACCAGAGGCCATGAACATTTGGACATCCAGTATGGCGGCCAACGGGAGGTAACTTTTGCTAAATTTAGGTCAGTTGAAAACTTCCTATTAGTTCAATTAGTTGGCGCAGAGGTTAGAGCGCCTGCTCTAGAGTCGCGAAGTAAGGAGTTGATCTTTTCGTCGCGGGTTCGAATCCCAATTTGGGAGGTGTCATTTTCCTTACAACTCTTATATCATTGCTTTCATAAAATTATTCAATTAGTTGGCGCAGTGGTTAGAGTGTCTGCTCTAGAGTCGCGAAGTAAGGAGTTCATCTTTACGTCGCGGTTTCGAATCCCATTATGGGAGGTGTCATTTTCCCTTCACTAGTTTAAAATTTTTATTTTATTTCCTTCATTTATCTTCAAATTTATTATTTTTTGAAGGTTTTCTGTTTTGTTTGTTTGGTTATTTTCTTTCTGGATTTCTTGATACTTATTTCCGCCAACTTTTATTGGTCACAGCATTTCAACTAAAAGGTATGGAAAGCTTTGGTCATGTACATTTCTGCATGCAAGTGATACATTTTGGATCTAATACCGGTCATACCGATGTTCCCTTTTACAGTTTAGAAACTTTTCCCCCGTTGAAATATGCAGATATTAATTTCGGTCAGTCTGTTTGTTACACTCTGTTTCCAAGCGATAACCCGAGAAGCCTGTGAGTTTATGTGATAAACTTGACCCAAATCCCTATGGCTTAAGAAAGACTCATTGACTTTGAGTTCAGAAGTCAAGGTCATAAATTCACAATTCTGTCTGTTTTAACGCTTCCGTTTTCATACAATATCGTCGCCGGCATTGCGCAGTGGTTAGAGCGTCTGCTCTAGAGTTGAGAAGTAAGTTGATCCTTACGTCGCGGGTTCGAATCCCTGTAAGACGTGGAGGCCAGTCGTTCGGATGAGACCGTGTATAAACCGAGGTGCCGTGTCACAGTAGGTACTGGTACGAAAAAGATCCCTCCCCGCTCAATGGCCCTAAGACAACATTTGCAGTTCTCCACCGGAAAGTTGATTGATTGATTGATTGATTGATTGAATATTGTTTAACGTCCCTCTCGCGAATTTTTCACTCATATTGAGACGCCACCACTCGTATTTCCGATTGGGCGATTTGGTCCCAAATACATATTTCTTTTATGTTCAATTAAAATTTAAAATATTGTATATATTTTATCGACATGATTTTCTATAGGAATGTAGATGTATGCCAGCGATGTATGTGATGAGAATTTAAGACACGTATCTTATATAATACGTAAATAAAGCTTTCTGATCGCTTTAAACCGCTTCACCGCTTTTTTATACGCCGAATTACATCTATCTAAATGCCCGTCATAATAACAATTCAGATTCTGCCAATGTGAGTTTGTGATTTTATTCAAAGGGACGGTCTTCTAGCAGTAGTCCTGAATCAAATCTGCGACGTCAGGATCAACTCCTTACACCGGATAAATTTCTTTTTAGATTCTTCTCGAATAGTAAGCAGACATTATAGCTGAATTGCTTTTATTTCTCAATAATACATGTAATACATTTTTGGAGCACTTAATTTCATTGTTTGAGCTTTAATTGTTTTCTTTTAATCCTGTTTACTTATTCAACGTTCGCTTCCCAGGTTCAAAAGAGGAAATGACTGTTCCATCCTTCGCCAAGTCCCGGCATAAGATTAGCAGTTATAGTCATGGATGAAACCTTAAATGTAAGAACCCAGGTTCTATTTTACGGTAGGCATTGGCAATATTAAAAACAAGTGCCATAACGCTCAGTGGCTCTAAGTGCCGTGTAAAGGTCTAAAGAAGCATTTCAAATGCATAATTTGCATATTATATGATATGATATCATATGAGTAAAAAGTTTATTGGAGACGGTTAACAATATACAATCAAATATCATTCATATGTATAAATTAGCAATTATATGCATATATACAGCTACGTGAATTATTCAGAATTCGAAAGATTATCTTTCTGCATGTTAAGTCTTTTGAAGTATTAAAACTTTGGAAAAGAACACATTTCATAGTCAGTTTATGACAAAGCTCAAACTAAAATCCTTAGTATATTCTCAAAAATTTCATCAAAGACTAATATCACATTCTTTAAATTTCCTGGTAGTCGAACATCAAAGCACGGATATTTATTTCATGAAATTCTTGTAAATGATTTCCTAGAAACGGAAGTGTTTTATGGAAGCTTGTTTGAATCATAGATGTCTATTTATCAATAGAACAAATCGTTCGTTGTGTAAAATATGATAAATATCTGTAGCATTTGAAATAAAGGGGCTATCATGTTTTTATAAATATCATCTTTCCGTGTAACGTACATCCAATCTGAAGCTTTGGAGGAAAATTTCCGTAAATGTGCATGTGTTCTTCTACTTAAGGTTTCGTCAAAGGTCAACATGTCCAAAAAAATTTTTTATAGTAACTCCA
>PRKT01000678.1:0-21361 GCA_003671525.1 Saccostrea glomerata
GATCCATATTCTCTTTACACCTATAAAGATTTAACAAAGGAAAAATACAATGATGATAGATTTATTAACATGTTAACTCCTACTGTACTTGAACAGACACCGAGATTTCAATCTACCCCTAATGGCAAAGTCTTTTTCATTTGCCCCATTGGCCCAGGCAGTTGAGGCTGCGCCTATGCAGAATTTACGAGTTTGCTTGCTTAACCCCAAATTTTACAGAGGCCATTTTGAAAACAGATGACATCTGATACCTTGTCACTGGACTACCTGATATGTGGCAAAAAAATGCTTTATAGATGCTAGGTCTCAAGTGCATAAATGATAAAATTAGGCGCACTGGGAATACTGCCTGAAAAATGGCAGCTCGTGGAATTATTGCCCCCTCTCCTCTAGCTCAGTTTTGGAGTGTTTAAGGACAATGAGGACTTGATTATTCTGTTTGCGATAAGTTACACCCCCCGGCTTCAATAGTGTGACCAGGGTCATGTGCTGGATTCTAAGCCAGCTTCCCCATTCTAAAATGACCAAAAAATGCTATTGTGGATATGGCTGAAAACAGCACAGATTCGAAAAGAGGTTTGCATATTGTTGGCAGCAATTTAAGGATTCTGGACAACATTGTGAAATTGACTGGTTAACCTTAGTTGACGGGAACATTTTTCCCCCCGAACCTACCAAGGTTTTTTTTCTGAGTAATAATAATTGTGTTGAATCAGGAAGGTTGCGGAGTTTACAAAAATAATATATCCCAGAAATGTACGACTTAACAGTGTTTGGTGAGTACTGCTTATACGATAGGTAGGAGACAAAAATGACTAATAAGATGTAATGGTGAGTCCACTCTTCTGTGTCAAAATTCTTTTTGAATAATATATAAGTTAACTGGTCTCAAGCTGCTCCAATTTCTCTGATGGTATGCAAATTATCATTTCTTGAGTGTTAATTTCTAAGCCCCAGAAGTCAAATGTTTGTAGGTCCCACAGTTTTTCATGAGCTAAGGAGATGGAACTAAATGCCGACATATACATGTATAAGCCTAGCACAATCTTGGCTCCCCTTCCTTCCTGCTACCAAAGAACATTTAAATAATGAACCACATCGTTGCTTTTGGCCTGCTGCTTAAGTATCCATTCTAAAATGGTAGAAAATTTCTCAAAATTGGAACAGCCTAAATAGAAAATCCAAAGGGCAAGCCTTTACAGAAAAATATCATGCACTGAATTTGAAGCCTTATAATTCATAATCTGCTCTGTGAATCATTTATAGGTTAAATGCATTTTCGTTTAATCTGGCAATTTTTGTACTTGCACCTAATTTTGCAAGCATGTCTAATGCATAATCAAATGACGAGCAAGTAACTGAGCAATGCTTTTTACTAATAAAATCATTGACACTAGACCCTGGGGGGAAGACAAGTGATGAATCAATATGTAATAATTTTAACCCCCCTTTCTTCTGTACCATGCCCACTAGAGACGACCTGAGGTTCAGGAGACGGGGCTGATCACCTGGACCTGCAACTCTGCTTAACATGATTTCTTTAAGGACCAACTGAACAGCTTCATACTGTAACCCAGACCTTAATTAAAATTATTACAGTCAGTGGCCACTCAAGGCCCTTCGTAACATAACCTAAAAGCGTTATGGTATGTAAAACCCTGCAAAAGTTCTAAAGCTACCAAGCCAAATGGATGATATGCTAACATTTTGCTTAATCTACATGTAGGTACATTAATAGGGCTTGCTGCAATATTACTGAGGTCTAGCTGGTTGGGTATAAGGTGCTCTAATAGCTTAACACAGTGCTGTGTGTCTCTTGGGTAGCTGAGGCCGCCATGTTGCTTGCAGACCAGTTGACCTAAAATTCAAACTAGTGCCTGGAGATGTCTAGTGTACAGCTACATTAAATTTAGCTGTAATTGATTTATTTGCAAGATTTCAAGAGGCCTTCAGCACTAGTCGAACTCAAGCACCGAAATCAGTGACGTCGAGTGCAAAAAATCAAGTTTCTGCAAATAATTAAACCATATTACATTTTTGTGATATCAGTGAACTCCTAAAAAGAAGCGCCCATCCTAATAAGAATGTATTCTTTATCTTAAAAAATCGCTGATATTTCTTTTTGTAACCTTAATTGTGCTGCTGTGTTATTAGGGATAAATATTTTTGAATAAAAAAGAAAACTTTTTTGGCAAGAGTGCTTTTTTATTATCATCCAAAGAAAAATAAATAAAAATTTCAAGAAGGTTCCACATTGTTACAAACAATCATTTGCAAGAAAACAGCCTTTGTTTGTTGAATTAGATTTTATTTCTAAGTACAACTAAGCGCACAAAACAAAACAAAAACGAATTTGATAATAACTACGTAGAAACAATTTCTTTGTCAGGTGACACAGGATAAATAATCTATGTCACCTTAAGTTGATCTATTCGGATAAGATTTAGGACACCTTGTAAATTTGAAAGACCAGTTAGAATTTCTCTGGATCAATTTTTTTAAAGATTTGTGACTAAATGCGTAAACAGTTTTTAAAATACCGTTTCCAAGGTATCATTTTTCAAATGGGACACGAAATGTTTCGGATTTTAGCATCAATGAATTTAAGGGCATTTGTACTAAATGTGCATATTTTTACAATAAAAGTTGTTCTTAACCTCGGAACCTTTTTCCTTATACGATACACGAAACCTCTTAGTGAAAAGATATTAAGCTTGAAACAAACGTTTTAGTTCCATTGTCGAATCCAGAAATGAGGTCCTAATTAAGAGTAAATAAAGTGCTCCGCATCGAAAATTGTGAAAACTAGATGTTGCGCTTAAATAGAGTTTCAGATAAGAGATTTTCTTCCTGGATTTCTAATTGTTTGATACTTTCTTCTGTGTTGTGTGCATAAAATTTGAATTGTTACCGTGTCGACGGAAATTTTACAGTGTTGAAAAATTGAATAGTTCAATGAGGAGCCTGTATTGATTAACGTAAATGTAACATTTAAAAATTTAAGTTAAACACATTTAATATATAGCAGGGATGAAAATTTAGGACACCATATCCCTAGCAAAAGAATTATCACATTGGAGGCATGGAATTTCATATAAAAAAAGATTTCAAGGTAACGTGTTTCATTACTACTATAACATTACTATTTATTTGATTTGAGATTTGGGGTTTGAGAGATACTGCACACTTACCAAAAAAGAAAGAAAAGGCAATAAGTTGTATCCTTATTCTTTTTTGGTCACTATTATCACATTGATACTGATTAGTACCAGTGTAATTTAGCAATCATGTAGAGTGTTAAATATCTGGCGAATTCCTTTGTTAAAAAAGATCCCTGGATTAGTACTCTTAATCAAGAGTTCACACTAAAAACATTGCCCAACAACCTTTGTTGAGTTATATGCCAAATTTTAGCGCTGCTGGAGGGCCAGGTAAAAAAATATTTTTATTTGTTCGAAAAAATAAAAAAAATTGTTTGACGAATTAGTTATTTGTTCGGACGAATTAGACATTCGTTCGGACAAATGAATTATTTGGTCGGACAAATTAGAAATTCGTTCGGACGAACTAGTTATTTGTTCGGACGAAATAGATATTTGTTCGGACAAATTAGAAATTCGTTCGGACGACTAAGAGAATTGTTTGGACGAATTAGTTATTTGTACGGACAAATTAGAAATTCGGTTGGACGAATTAGTTATTTGTTCGTACAAATTAGATACGTTCGGAAAAAATGATCCTATTCGTATTGATCCTAGGTTGTTCCTATGAATCGCGAGCCGGTGAATTAAGGTAGGACCTAATAGATACGAGGGTTGATCAAAAAGTAATGTCACAACTTCGTTAAAATTACTACTAGTCAACGTAAACTAACAGAATTATACAGGATGGTAGCTATATATATTTAAAATCAGTCCTGAAAAAATCAAATTGAAATTATTTATACTTTTCAAAATATCGAATTGTATACAAAGTCCGATTATTGTAGTCTCCGCACCTCAATAACGTCATATGACGGATATGCGCCGTCACACAGATTTAAAGACTCTTTCCGATCGTTTCATTAAAATAATTGATATTCAAAAACACATTCACACATTTTACGTTTTTTAAGAATTATTTTCACCAATTGTACACTCTATCAGTAATTTAGTCCTTCATCAAAATTGTTCGAATATTACCATCAGACAAACCTCAAAGTTTCTCATACGAGGGTTGATCCAAAAGTAATGTCACAACTTCGATAAAAATGCTACTAGTCGACGTAAATTAACGAAATTACACATGAAATTACACATGATCGAAGCTACTGTATACAGGGTTATTTTCGTCCCGTTTTATTTTCGCCCTTTTGCACTTGCGAACTATTTCGCCTCGTTTTAAATTCTCCCAGTCATACTTTTGTTTAAGAAATAATGTTGTGTAATTTGAATTCGCACCGTTTTAAATTCGCCCAATCGGGAAGAGGGCGAAAATAAAACGGGGGTGATGGATACGCGGCGTCATACACTTAAACGCTTCCCCTTCGTTACATTAAAAAATATTTGAGATTCACGAACACATTCACATATTTCTTTTTTTAAAAGAATTATTGGCATCCATTGTAAACTCAGTCTATGCATAATTTAGTTATCTGTCAAAATTCTTTGAACAGTACCATAAGAAAAACCTAGTTTCTCGTATCGCTTTAACCGTCTAATCGTCTCTCTTTTTGGACAACGTCAGACACCATTTCAAGAACGTTCCCACCCGACCTCCCTTTTTCGGTCTTTTTGTCCTCTGCTGATCATTGAGTGACCCATGACCCGATAAAAATCGCTGAAACCATCTATAAACAAGTCTCTTATTCACATTTTATCCTCTGTGTGTCTGATTATCATCGTAACTGTTTCTACGGGCGATTTTCCAGTTTTGAAGCAAAAACGCATCACAGATCGTTTCAGCGGTTTTTCTCCATTTTGACATTTCTGGTGTTCAATCCAGCAGATTAAAACAATTATGTTTATGATCAAAAAGCAATGACGTCATTTTATTTTCATCTTAAGACTAGAAAATGTCGTAAAATTTTGTCTTTAAAATATTTGAAGATAAGATATTTTTTTTAATATTTTTTAAAGTGTTTGTCTTTTTTCATTCTTACAATTTACAATATAAAACGTGGCGTTTAGTTGTGACGCGGCGACACCCCTTATCTTTAATATTTTAAACGTCTATAAAATTAATTCAAGTAAACATTATTAAATGAAATTTTCAATTTTGATTAGAATTATTTTTATGCATCTTTTGGTATATTATTTATGATTATATGACGCCAAATATTAAAGATATTGACACAGTGACATTAGTTTTGGATCAACCCTCGTACAATGAATGACTCAAACTGCGTGACATGACTCTCTTTTTTGACAACGTCGACGCCATTGAATGTCTCCACCCAAACTCGTATCTTTCGATGTTTCTATCCTCAACTGATAAGTTAATTACCAACGATCCACCCGAAGTGTATGAAACCATCTATGAACAAGTTTCGTTTTTGCATTATTTCCTCTGCGTGTCTGATTTACCATCGTAACTTTCTCTACTGGTGATTTTCCGATTTTATAGGAAAAACGCATTAAAACTCAGTTCGGCGTTTTATTCCATTTCTTTTCTTCAATACATCAGATATAAACAACGAAGCAGATGATAAAAAAACAAGGTCGCCATTTTATTTTTAAATAAAGACTATAAATTGTCGTCAATTTTGTCCTTTTTAAAAATATAAGACGATTAGACGCGTTCTAAAATGCTTTTTTAAATGTGTTTGTCTTTTTTATTCCAACTGTATACATTGTAAAACGTGACGTTTAGTTTTGACGCGGCGACACCCCCTATGTTTGATTTTTTAAACGTCTATAAAATGAATTCCATTAAACATTATTAAATGAAATTTTCAATTTTGATTAGATTTTTTTTCTGCATCTTTTGGTGCATTATATTTGATAATGCAACGCCAAATATTAAAGATATGGACACAGTGACATTACTTTTGGATCAACCCTCGTAGGTCATTTTTTTCCTCAAATTCAATTCTTCTGAAATTTTGATATTTTGTTCTTTGATACAGAATCTCTCTTAATATATGATATGAAAAAAATTCAACCGCACATTTTTTTGCCCTAATAGTCTGAAATATGGCCGTTCAGACCCCTGTAAGACGTTTGTGAAATCAGACATTCGACTTGAGAATGAGCCTTATTTTAGAATTTTCTATTGATCTATTGTAAGATGACCTTTTCGTTACTTTAAATCAGTAAGTCACATTGATACGGGAAAATTTGGGTAAAATATTAAGTATAAAAGAACATACATTGTGTCAGAAACTGAAAAATCACATGTAAATATCCGACAATTTAAGTTTTCGCAGGAGAAAATATATAATTCAATTTTTACAAAAAATTAACAGAATGATTCAAATGGGTCCTAGAATAAAATGTGTAAAGATAAAGAAAATTGAACCGGTGGTTTCAGGTATTTTGGTGATTTAAAAAAATTCAATGGCAAAAAAACAAGATTCAGTAGATGACGTCACAATATTTGACCTTTGACCTCTATATATGACCTTGACCTTTTTAGCACACAAGGAATAGAGACTCCTTATATATGCGTCCAAATATCAGCCTTCTACTATTTATGGAAAAAAATTGCACTGCATTTTATAACAGACTGTTACATGCTTGTTTATTGCAATTAGATAGCGTAAACACATTCCAAAATGTAAGCTCCCAAATGACCAATATATAGGATTCTCTGATTTTTTCACAAAAAATAACGCAAATTTGCCAAAACTTATTATTTTTCACTCATGGATCATTCATTGCTGTCAGTATAGTAATATTACTCTTTTTTCCTCCAGTACTTTTTTAAGAAATGGGTCAAAATAGAATCCACGGGTGTTTTGTCCTACCTTAAGATGTCAACCGGTCAATCTGGTATATTCCCTAGTACATTGATTTACAGAGCATAATTATAACCCCTCCCCTTATTGAAGGGGTACACGTAGTCGAACAAACTATTTAATTTCACTTTCAGCATTTCTTATAATAGTTTTTAACGATCTTAGAAAGAATCCATTGGAGATGGACTTATGAGATTCCCTCGTTTTGTTCCTTCATCACAAAATACTTAAATGTGGGAACAGCGGTATAGAATCAAAACTACAAATGTCCTAGCTAGTAAGCCCCACCTTAAAAAAATTAAGACCTATCGAATAAGAGGCTCGAAGTTTATCTAATATAATACAATATAGCCACGTAGCATCGTTTTTGAAAGGGGGACTGAGAAAAAAATACTTGCCTGAAAAGTTGACAAGCAAAAAATAAAAAGGGGGGGGGGGCACAGGAAAAGTTGCCCAAAGTTGACAGTCCTATTTCGGGAGGGGGGGGGCGTGAGGCTTACTTTTTCAATGCCATTTTTCCCATACCAATTGTCATGGTCCAAAGAGCTATTTATGTATTAAAAAGGGATGAATCCTCCTGAATAGACAAATTGTATATCTCTCTATACGAGCTATTTTGTGCAAACATTTAATTTGTCCGAACAAAAATCTAATCCGTCCAAACGAATTTCTCATTTGTCCAAACAAATATCTAATTCGTCCAAATAAATAACTAATTCGTCCAAACGAATATCTAATTCGTCCGAACAAATAACTTGTTCATCCGAACGAATTTCTAATTTGTCAGTACAAATAATTTAGCTGTCCGAACAAATTTCTAATTTGTCCGAACGAATTTCTAATTTGTCGGAATAAATATCTTATTCGTCCGAACAAATAACCTATTCGTTCGAACGAATTTCTAATTTGTCCGAAAAAAAATAAGAATATTTTTTTGTCTGGCCCTCCAGCGGCGCCGTAAAGAACGATATCATATACATTTTTATACACCTATTTACTGGCTATGAGGACAATAGCAAGTTTATCGTTCCCCAAGACAGCAAACTATTTCCCGAGGCGCAGCAAGTTTATCGTCCCCCTCGACAGCAAACTATTTCCCTCGGCTGCGCCTCGGGAAATAGTTTGCTGTCTTTTATTTACCAAACCTACATTGCAACACAGATTCAAAACAGTATGGGTCATGATTGTAACATCCCATGATAATAAACATCATTGTTTTTTTCTTTCATGAAAAAAGACTAATCAAACTCCAATTGGATTAGGAAATGCAAACGGATTATTAATTTGGCACACGAATCTTTTACATATTGAAACTTCAATTGCAGTAATTAAGAAAATATAGTTCAAAATCTTGCTGATGTGTAAGGATATGGAAATAACGAACAGTATTCAATCTCAACGTCCTTTAAACAAATATACAAAATAAGAGCAGAGAAAACACGGACCTCCGAAACATCAGAGGTGGGATCAGGTGCCATGGAGGAGTGAGCATCCCCTGCTGACCGGTCACACCCGCCGTGTGCTCGTTGTCATAATCAGAATATAACGGAAAAAATCCGTGGTCAATTCAGTGTATAAATAATGGACTAACAATTGGTATGAAAAACGTCAGTCAGCATTTCATTCAATGATAAATTGTATTTGCTGACAAGGTCATTGTATCGACCATAGAATTTACGAAATGATGACTTTAAACGAGACTGTTGATATTCTTGTTTCATCAACTTGCTTGTCAATAATTTACCTCGTTTAAGAAATTGTTCATACGTAGAGCATGCTCTTGCGTATCGAATCAACTGAGATATAAATACTCCGTATGCAGGTGATGAAGGTATATTGCTGCATAAGTAAGGGAAGTTGACGATAGAAAAGTTAAAGTCATCACGTTTATCATATAGCTTGGTTGTTAGATTACCATTAGTGTCTTTTTCAAGTAAAATATCCAAGTATGAAGCAGAAGTGTCGGACTCTGTGGTATCTTTTATCTCAAGCTCACCAGGATATATCGTGTCGACGTAGGAATGGAAATTATCATTATTAATTGACAATACGTCGTCGATATATCTAAATGTCGAGTTGAAGGCCACAGCAAGTGTTTTCTTCTTTTCACGCAAAAGATTTTGCATAAATTCTGCTTCATATGAATATAAAAATAAGTCTGCTAATAACGGAGCGCAATTTGTACCCATGGGAATTCCAATAGATTGTTGGAATACCTGGTCTCCAAAAACCACATAGATATTGTCAATCAGAAACTCAAGCATCTTCTTGATGTCAACTTCAGAGTACTTATGTGTGCAATCAGAATCTGTTTTAACAAAATAATTTTTCAAATGACCAATGACGAGGTAAGTAAACTTACGAGTTCCATTTTTGTTGAAGAAGCAGCTGTCAATGATATCAAAAAGCCTGGATTTTAATTTGTCGTGCGGAATTGTTGTGTATAAAGTTGAAAAGTCGTAAGTTTTTATGCTGTTGATTTTTGTGTCATTTAGGAAAAGCATTGTAAGTGAAAATATTATAACTGTATGAAATCTAGCTGCTTTATAGTAGGCTTTGTTACTTTTATTTATTGTTTGTACGAGTATTCATAGATGACGTTGTATCGGTACAAAAATAATCCAGAGAATAATCTGGACCTTGCTAATTGGTAAAGGTGGTTTTCATGGTAAGAATAAAAAGAATATATAAAATGAAAACGTAAATACACCTTATCATTATCAGATAATGCTGTCCTGAGGTTTCACACGCAAATTGTAAATATTTAGTGAAGGTCATTTTTTAAACATTTCAGTGACTTTGCAAGAATGAATTGCAGTTTCAATTACAGTTCCCAAGATATTATTTTTAAAGTATGAAACAAATATTCGATAGACCTTTTATAAATTGAATAAGATCATCCGTACTTATTGTACAGTTTTTTTTGCGTTTAATAATTCTTAATCACGGAACACCTGGATATATACTCTCTAAAAACATCTTATTTTTTATAGATAAAAATTAATTTAAAACATAATACAGTTTTATATGTTTGATTTCACATAAATATGAAATGCAGAATATTATATGCTCTTAAATATTGAATCTTATGATTGATTCTTTTCATAACTAATTTAAGGACAATTGCATTTGTTCTGTTGCTGGTTAGTCAAATAATAAAGAGAATGCATGTGTGTAGAGCATTGATTACAATTGCTGAATGTGTAACAATCACTATTGCACTTGTACATTTATTTGTATTTCCCTCGTTTTGTCCCTTTGCTTATTATACCCATAAGTCCTTGAAAAATAGCTTAGCCGACAAGAACAATTGAGGCCTGGTCATTCCCGGCAGAGAAACGTAGCTGCAGACACGTATTCTATTTTCGAAGCAGCTAGTATATTTACATAGCAGCAGTACATGCAATATTTTGACACTGGCACGGAGACAGGTCCGTGGTAAGTATTTACTTATGATATTATTTGCTTTGTATATAGTTTTTATTTAAAAGACAAAGGCCAAGATGGGGTAAGACCAGTATTTGGCCCCCGGTTTTGGGTGTCTTTCAGAATGATCCAACAGTTTATCCATAAAAACCTGTTGTCACCTCTGCCACAAAATAATCGTTGGTTTTAAGATTATACAGAGGTCACAATTAGGTCAAGAAATGGGCCAATTTTCCAAATTTCTCCTTTTTAAGCAAATTTTCATTAATTTTACAGCATATTTTCTTTCGGAAATCATAGAGCACACGCTTGCCTATCTACAAAATTTATATATTTTATACATTGATATCAGAGGCAGTTTATGTGTAAAAATCTCAGATAGGTAAGCTTGTGCTCTATGTTTTCAGTAAAGAAATATATCCTAAATATGATGAAATTTTACCAGAATTGAGGAAATTCGGGAAAATGTACTATTTCTGCACCCTGTAGTGGCTTCCATGTAAGCTTTGAATCAGAATTAGTGCTTGTCTTAAAGTAAGCATCATTTTAACTTCTTAACTACAAACTATTACAATTTTACCTGTGTTCTGATTTTTATATAAAATAAGGGGCCAGAATCGGCTGTTACCCTATCTTGTTCTTTATTATTGAGTACAACTTCGTTCTTATTTCTGAACTTGGCCAGCTCTCACCATTTTACCTGTTGTTCACTCAGGTGTGACGGTTAGCGAGAGTGTTCGAGTGGCAGTTGTATTATATCGATAACGTTAAAAGTTCTCATTGTTAAATGTTCGCTATTTTCTTGTACTCAGTTTTGTTACTTTGTGTAGAAAATTTTGTCCATTTAAAATTTTGGTTTAAATGTCTGGGCGGAAGTGAATGACCGGAGGTTGAAAGTAAGGTGCGCCATATTGGCAGTAATTTGTTTTGACTTATATTAACTGGTAACCATTATACTTAGTACTGTTTTGATTATTTTTTATATTGAAAATGAATAGCCAAACATATACTGAAAGGAAAAAGAAACGCAGGGTAAACTTTTGAGGTGAATTAAATTTGTTTTTCTTAAAATAATTTTTAGTTATCCTATCTACCCTTTTAAATCATCTTTCAGAAAGATATAACCAAATTCTCATATGATTTTGTCTAATTATTCATAAGTTATTAAAGTTCATATGACGATACCCCCCTAAAGTGAAAATCGAAAACTCTCATCATCTTCAATGTCTATTTCGTGCATTTGTCAGAGTCTTATTTCTCCTTTGCATGGAATTTCATCAGAGTGTTTATCTTTCAAATACTGGCTATATTTAGCATGGGTAACCACGCAAAAAAGTAAGTCAAACGGCGCGCGCAGTGGCCTGTGAGAGGAATACATGTACAACCGTAAGTTGACTGGCTCAAAAAACCAAATTGCAGAATTGTTTTCTTTCAAATTTCGTATGAACGTAATGATTATAATCATCTACTCTATAAATAGCTGTTTTTGTGGTAGTAAGGTGGCGATTTAAGAGATGGCAGGACGAATAACCCGCTCGTAACATGACCGTCATCGTCACGGTTGATTGAAAACCAGTCAAGACACTCTCTGACAACGGTAATAAGTTTTATGGGGAAAAATGTACAAAAGACTGCTTAGTAAACCCTTGTTGCCTATTTCATTAATTAGGCAATTCGAAAACAAGACCCCATTGAACTTCCGTAAACTCTGCCAAGATTGCAATAAATTCATGATGTCTCTTAATATTGAAAAACGATGTGCATACCTCATATGCATCAAATAATGCAACAAGATTTGTTGACAAACTCGTCGTTATCAAATTGCACGTGTTTTGGGGTTTTTTGCGTTTTCCCTACGTGTCGTCATAAATTTTACGGTTGAGTAATTCTGAATACTGATTTTGATGCACAGTAACTAAATTTCCCCTCTGACCAATTTTCGTAATTATCGGTCATGTGGTCAAATTTTTATCGAAAATTATGCTACCCTGTGTTTCTTTTTCCTTTCAGTATATATAGTTGTATTGCCAAACATGTGTAGTGAAACATGTGACTTATTAATATGCATCATTGTAGCGTCATGGATATTGGTATGGCCTGTGCTTGATACATAGACTGAGCTGAGGGAATCATTGTGACGGCGAAATGTTCCAGGGACTAACGCCCGGAAGAGTGCTGTGCGTGGATCCAAATATTTGTTGGTGAACGGATAACAGATAAGTTTATCCATGAAACTTTGAGTTATAGATTTACAAGAAAAGGCAAACTTTTGATTTCATTCCTGCATCGAGGATGAGGATGATGTTGATGATGATGATCGTGATGATGACGAGGATAATCTATGATCTGTGAACATGTTTGGCATTAATAACTGAATTAGATACCCGGGGTGATTGGCTTATTAATGAATTTGTTAATTGGGTAATTGTTGATTACCAATTGTTTTTTTCTGTGTTTTCTATGTTTAATTGTTTAATAGTGAGAAAGAGGGTGTGGATTTGTGTGAGGTAGTTTGTGTGAGATCTTTGTTATTATTATTATTTTTGCAAATAATTTTGAAAGTTTCCTTTGGAAAGCAGTTATCTTTTCCAAGTTCTAGTGTAGGAACCAAAACCAATGGTGAAATGAAGTGTTTTAATTGAGAAAAATACGGACACAAGCAGTTTGATTGCCCTTCGAGGAAGTCCTCAGCAAATAAGACAAACACACAGGAAAAGTCTGATAGACCACAGAAACCACAACAGGGATTCAACAAAAATGGACGTTGCTTTTCACAAGGAAAAGAACACGACTCTTCTCATGTTGGTGCACATAAGCCGCAAAGTGACATTAATTCAGTTGATGATGGAGTGATGCCAGTTGTGAAAGGATGTGTTGGAGATAAACTTGTGACAGTGTTAAGAGATACCGGATGTCGTGGTGCGGTGATTCGGAAAAGTCTGATAACGTCAAACCAACTGACTGGAAAAACTCACAAATGCATGCTTGCTGACGGAAGTGTAGTAGATGCAGATGTTGCGATAGTTGAAGTTGACACACCGTATTTTACTGGAACAATTGAAGTCTCATGCTTTGAAACACCGATGTTTGATCTGATTCTTGGGAATTTTGATGGTGTTCGGAAACCAGATAATCCGGATATTCATTGGATGAAAACTTCTAAACCTTCATTTGCTGTTGAGACACGCAGTCAACTTAAGAAGAAGCAGTTGCCTTATAAACCATTGAGGGTTCCTGAAACTTTACAAGATGTATCACGTGATGAGATGTTAAGTGAAAAGACGAAAGTCGATTCGCTAAGCAAGAGTTGGGACATTGCTAAACAAGGGACAGTAAAGGAGCTCGGTGATGGAGGTTCAACCAGGATGTTTCTACGGAAGCAATTACTCTACAGAGAATTCAGTAGTCTAAAGATGTCAAATGGAAAGACGTATCGACAGCTTATGGTTCCAAAGAAGTATAGACCAATGGTTATGAAGATGGCTCATGTATGTATTATGGCAGGACATTTGGGTGTTAAGAAGACTTCAGACAGAATACTAGCAGAATTCTTTTGGCCAGGAGTACAAGCAGATGTCAGGCGATTTTGTCGGTTGTGTGACGTATGCCAACAGACAATACCTAAGGGAAGAGTACCTGCAGTTCCTCTTGGACAAATGCCCATGATATCAGAACCATTTCAGCGTATTGCTGTGGATATTGTTGGTCCGCTTCAGCCAGTTACAGACAGAGGGAATCGATATATCCTCACTATCATAGACTATGCGACCAGGTATCCAGAAGCTGTGGCACTTAAAGGAATTGAAACAGAACGAGTTGCAGAGGCGCTTAAAGACGTTTTAAGCAGAGTTGGTGTTCCATCGGAAATGCTTACAGACCAGGGATCGCAGTTTACATCTGAGGTTATGAAGGAAGTTAGCTGATTGCTGTCACTCAAACGCCTTTCTACAACGCCGTATCATCCGATGTGCAACGGCCTTGTTGAAAAATTCAACGGTACGTTAAAGCAGATGCTCAAGCGCATGTGTGCTGAACACCCTAGGGACTGGGATAGGTACCTAACGCACTACTCTTCGCTTATCGAGAGATACCTCAAGAGAGCCTTGGATTTTCACCCTTTGAGCTACTCTATGGTCGATTGGTGCGTGGTCCGATGATGATACTCAAGGAACTGTGGACAAAGGACATACCAGACAGTGAAGTGAAGACTACCTACCAATATATACTAGACTTAAAGGAGAAACTTGAATAGACATGTAAGATTGCTCATCAACAATTGGAAAAAGCAAGGAAGCATCAGAGAAACCATTACAATAAGAGAACAAGGGATCGAAAGATGACAGTTGGTGACCAAGTACTTGTTCTACTTCCGACAAAGTCAAATAAACTCTTGATGCAGTGGCGAGGACCATATAAAGTTGTGCAGAAAGTTGGCGATATGGATTACAAAGTTGAGATGGGAAGTAAAGTAAAGACACTTCACGCCAATTTGTTGAAACAGTACATTCCTCGTATGGAAATACACTGTGGAGTTCTTACAACTTGCTCCATATCACTTATTGACTTCAGTGAAGAGGGAACACTTGCTGAGCAGAATTCAATGATGTTACCCACAGATACTCAGGCAGAAACAGTGTCAGATGTACTTTTCAATGAAGGACTGGAAGCTGATAAACTAGAATCGGTGAAATCTTTGTGCGAATCGTATGCTGATGTTTCGCACTGACGTTCCAGGAATGAATACACTAGTTAAACATAAGATTGAACTGACATCATCAAATCCAATACGGGTGAAGCAGTATCCTATTCCTTTCAATACCGAGGGTATCATAAAGGAAGAAGTGGAGAAGATGTTACAGTTGAATGTAATAGAACCATCTGTATCACCATTTTCATCACCGGTAGTCATAGCTAAGAAAAAGGACGGAACAAACAGATTCTGCATAGACTTTCGTAGACTAAACTCTATTACAGTCTTTGACGCCGAGCCCATGCCGAACACAGAGAGTATATTTTCAAAGATGACAGGGAAGAAGTTTGTTTCGAAATTGGATTTGAGTAAAGGATACTGGCAAGTTCCTATGGAAGAAGATAGTAAAGCTCTTACAGCCTTTTCAACATCGTCTGGTTTGTATCAATTTCGTACTATGCCATTCGGATTAGTGAATGCGCAGGCAACGTTTAGCCGACTAATGAGGAAACTTCTACACGGTATTTTGGGGGTTGAAAACTTCATAGACGATATCATCGTGTACTCAGATACTTGGGAGGAACATCTGATGGCACTGAAAGAGTTATTCACCAGACTTAGGAAAGCAGGACTTACACCACGACCGTCTAAATAAGTGTTTCATAGGATATGATCAGATAGACTGTTTAGGACACATAGTAGGTGACCAGAGACTGAAACCAGATTTAAACAAGATAGAAGCTATTCAAAATGCTCCAGTACCCATGACAAAGAAGCAGGTTAGATCGTTCTTGGCGTTGGCAGGATTCTACAGAAGATTCATACCAAATTTTTCAGCGATTGCCGTCCCACTATCTGATTTAACAAAGAAAGGTCAACCCAACCAAGTAGTTTGGATATTCAGCAACGTTCATTCGATACACTGAAACAGATGTTATCCTCAGAACCAATTCTGAAACTTCCAGATTTCAATGAAATATTTATCTTACCAACAGATGCTGCAGATGACGGGGTAGGAGCAGTTCTATTGCAGGAAGAACATGGAGAGAAGCTTCCAGTAGCTTACGCAAGTAGAAAACTGCAACCCAGAGAGAGATCATATGCTGTCATAGAAAAGGAATGCTTAGCAGTAGTATGGGGAATTCAGAAGTTCTATCAATATCTATATTGTGAGTTTGTATTGGAGACTGACCATCAGCCATTAACATACCTTAACAAGTCCAAAACAGAGAACTCGAGGTTAATGCGCTGGGCTCTACAATTACAACCTTATCGGTTCCGGATAGAAGCTATAAAGGGAAGCCAAAACGTAGGTGCAGATTACCTTAGTCGCCAATAATCAGATAAGGAGAAATTAGTCAGGTTTGTATTCAGAATTTTGTAAATACGTTCAGTTATTTCAAAATTGTTAGGGCAAGTTGGTAGTGATTGTAGTTTTAAGAAAAATGTTAACAATTTTTTTTTTATTAAGTGGGGAGGTGTGTAACAATCACTATTGCACTTGTACATTTGATTTGTATTTCCTGCTTTTTGTAACTATGCCTATTTTACCCATAAGTCCTTGCAAAATAGCTAAGCCGACCAGAACAATTGAGGCCTGGTCATTCCCGGCAGAGAAACGTAGCTGCAGACACGTTTCTTTTTTAGCAGCTAGTATATGTTAATAGCCATACAAGTTTTATCTTGACACTGACACGGAGACAGGTCCGTGGTAAGTATTTACTTATGATATTATGATGTCATTTGCTTTGTATATAGTTTTTATTTTAAAGGCAAATTTATTATTGAGTACAACTTCGTTCTTATTTCTGAACTTGGCCAGCTCTCACCATTTTACCTGTTGTTCACTCAGGTGTGACGTTTAGCGAGAGTGTTCGAGTGACTGTTGTATTATATCGATAACGTTCTTGTACTCAGTTTTGTTTCTTTGTGTAGAATAGTTTGTCCATTTAAATTTTGGTTTAAATGTCTGGGCGGAAGTGAATGACCGGAAGTTGAAAGTAAGGTGCGCCATATTGACAATAATTTGTTTTGACTTTTGTTAACTGGTAACCATTATACTTAATATTTTTTGATTATTTTTGTATTGAGAATGAATAGCCAAACATATATATTGGTATTGCCAAACATGTGTAGTGAAACATGTGATTTATAAATATGCATCATTGTAGCGTCATTGATAATGGTATGACCTGCGCTTAATACATAGACTGAGCTGTTGGGATCATTGTGACGGCGGAAGGTTCCAGGGACTAAGGCCCGGAAGAGTGCTGTGCGTGGATCCAAATATTTGTTGGTGAACGGATAACAGATAAGTCTATCCAAGAAACTTTGAGTTAGCGCTTTATAAGAAAAGACAAACTTTTGTATTCATTCCTGCATCGAGGATGAGGATGATGTTGATGATGATGATCGTGATGATGACGAGGATAATCTATGATCTGTGAACTTGTTTGGCATTAATAACTGAATTAGATACCCGGGGTGATTAACCGATTAATGAATTTGTTAATTGGGTAATTGTTGATTACCAATTGTTTTTTTTTCTTTGTTTAATTGTTTAATAGTGAGGAAGAGGGTGTGAATTTGTGTGTGGTAAGTTTGTGTTAGACCTTTGTTATTATTATTAATTTTTTTTTGTGAATAAATTTATTAAACTTATTAAACTTGAGTGATTCTTGGAGATAGCCAGCTTGACCACGTGGCAGTGCGGTAATGGTGCTTATTATGTAAAGTTTTATTTACTGTATTTGTAATTTGTAAGCATATTTCTTAAACATTATGAATCACTTTGATTCGCATTTGGCTTCTGGTTATTTCTGAACATAACCCTGGAACTAAGTAGGGTCACACAAGGGATTAAATTTTATGAGAATCTTTGAAATAGGCCGCATTGTAAGATTTTTTGAAAACATATCCAATTATGTAATAAATTCGTGCATTTTAGCTTTTCAAAAACTACGCAATATTTTCGATTACAGCAGACCGAGGGATCTTTTTCGTGGGACTTTTGTTATAAGTCTCATCCAAAAGGCCCAGTTCGGTTGATAGTATTTTGTTTTACGCCCCGCGCGAGAATTTTTACTTAAATAAAAATTATTCAAATACACATGCATATATAGGAAACGTTATTAAAAATACTATTTTCCTATCACAGTTAGTAGAATGTATCATTTAAAACTGCATAGAAAATCTTAATTGTTATAAGAAAGACTCAATATCATAGAAAAGTAGCGCTAGTTTGTTTGATTGTTGTTTAAGGTAGATCGCGGGTTTACTGTCTGCCTGAAAACATAGGCTTAAAATTTGTCAGCTAACTCCTCTCGGTTTAAATTTTTCTTCCTGAAATTTATATGAGATTCGTCTGCGTGGTTAGATTGTTATCGTTATTCAAATACGCTAATGTTGATGAGAACAGATGACGCTTTTTCAATGAAATATATAGTAAAATGTCCATTTTCTGCCGGTAAACGCATTTTAAGACCATAATCATAAAATTAAAACGAAGCAGACGAATTTTATATTACTCGATACAATGAATGTGGAGTAAATTTAGAATCGATTTATTAAAAAAAAATTAATATGTGTTCTAAAAACTTTAAAGTTTTACAATTTTCAGCAAAAGTATTATATTTTCATCACGACGTCATATTACGTTGATGCAACGTCATTATTTTCGTATGCCAGCAGGACTCGAAAAAATTGAATTAATCAATAATTCACTCAAATTAAAACATACAATCCGTGAATTCAATTTCCCGATATATAATAGTATTCATAGTTAACCAACAGCGTGGCACTCGTATAATTAACGTAAGGCAAGGGGTGCAGAAAAATGATAAAAACTGTACATGGATGCAAGAACAAAAAAAAAAGAAACATCTTACCGGATTTGAGAACATTTTTAAACATAAATATTTTTGCATCATTTTTATCTATTAATAAAAAAGACCCAATTTTAAATCGGAAATATTGCAGTTGAATGAAAATAGCTTTAAAAATAACGTTGTATACATGTATACTTCATAGAAAGAATTACTTTTGTCCTTCAAAATGTCGTAAAGACAATTTCTTATCACTACTTTGACGATATTCAGAATACTATAGGAAACACACAGTACACTAAAGAAAACAGGTATTAATACTTTAGAAAACATAACTACCACATGCTCGTGTCCCGTCAATTAAAATGCCTGATACCCCCCCTCTCCTTTTTGTGCTTGTCGAGGAATTTTTGGTTGTTGATAGCACCCCCAACTGAAAATATATACGAGTAGCTGTGCCCTTAACTGAACTTGCTTCCTATGGGCCTGAAACTCTTGCCTTAACGCCCCAACTCCCACACAAAACACCAATCGCAGTTGTACGCCGAATCGCTATTGATTGTCAATAAAATAGCCTGAGTTAATTATAGATGAAAATTTTTAGGACATATATATTCATTAGGTGATATTTTATTTGGCGATGTTACCTAAATCATTAACGTCTCTCCTGTTGATAATTATCTAATTTAACCACCCCCCCCCCAAAAAAAAGTAATCATCAGTAAGAGAAACTCATGTACAAATGATAAGCAAATTAATTTACCATATAATGTCCATTTCTTTCTCGTTTAAAAAATATTTTACCTGTAGTTGACTCGGACAATACTGTTGCGCATAGAAATAATACCAATCTAAGCGTACACATTCGCAAAGAAAATGGAGTTAGAGATCATTGTTAAACAAATAAAAATAAAGTAGATTAGTGTGTACAATAGATTAAATAAAACAAGCAAAACAAAATTCATTAAAGTGATCAACAAATTAAAATGCAGGGCTGGCACCAGACACACCGGCGGTGGATCTGTTTTTGTACTGTATTAATAATTAGGTAAGAAAGGTATGTACACACAACAGATAAAAGCGTTAAAAACACAACCTTGATCAGAACATCAATTATTTTCATTTTCATAACAAATACTTAAAAACACCAAACAACCTTTAATATATATTTCACTTTTTAATGCAAACAGTACTGCTGATGATATTTTTTGCTTGCTAATCCGAACGCGGTAATCTTTTTACGTCAAATCCTATTGTGACGTCAGCAAACCCGCGATCTACCTTAACATCTCTCTTGAGAATTTTTCACTACTGTGGAGACACTACCATGCACTTGCTAATGAACAACTGCAAATTTTGTCCGTTACGCGGACATCGGTTTATAGGTCTCATCCAAAGGACCCAGATTGTTTGATTGTATGATGTTTTACGCCCCGCTTGAGAACTTTTTACTTAAATAAAAACTTCACCATATATATACTGAAGGGCTTCAAATTTATACTTTCACTTGGCGCTTAGGGCCATTGAGCAGTGAGGGTTCTTTATCATGTCAACGACTACATGTAACATGAAACGCTCTCATCCCATAGACCTGCAATGTTTACTTCAAAGTGCCACGAGCTTAATAATGTGATATCCTCCCACCACACACACAATTACAAAATAATCCGAAAGAATATAAAAACTAGCAATGGACATTATATTGAGTACAGTGAGAAGCAATTCGGATACTATATTGAGGTTAACATTTAAGATAGGATCCAGTTCCAGTTTCAAGATAATCATTAATGCATTTTTAGGGATTCCATGGCATCTTCAGTGGATTTTATGTTTTTTTTCTTTTATATCTTTAATGTTTCAAATAAAAGGGGGGATCTGACTTTCAAGACTTCGTTCAGGTTTTACTTAACCATTAATAGATATAACATATTCGAATGAATATGCATATGCATTGCTATAAAAGTAGATATGTCGGAGAGAGACCCCTCCCTCTGAAAGTTTTAGAGTTAAATGTTCTTCCGGTATGTAATGTCCATGTAATATTCCCCAGGACTCATTAAGATGTCAAGAAGTCATATACCTTATAAAAATAGACCGCCCCATCCCCTGAAAGAGGTTTTGAAGTTTAGTTGTAATTTTCTATAGGGATGAGTATCTCCAAAACTTCCGTATCACGATTTTTCCCCCAAAATGTCAAGATAATATCATGATATTTTTACAAGCAATTTTTACAATGATTTTAGATGACATTATTTTTCTTAAAAATATGCTAGAAAAACAAATTTTCACTTTTTTGAAATTTTTATCTACATAAAATTGATCATGTTTGGATGGTAAGGTGCCGTTTATTCAACTTTTACAAATTTTTAGGCTTTCCTTAATTCATATTTGAGAGACTGAATAAATAAATGACGACTTTCTGGACTTTGTGATGTGTACCTAAATACCGGTATTTAGGCCTCCGGATCACAATACCTATTACGC
>PRKT01000678.1:21602-63640 GCA_003671525.1 Saccostrea glomerata
CCCTGAAAAAATCTTGGATGTCTGTGCTTACATTATCCCCTATAGCTTTTTAAAAATTATCTTAGTTCCTCATTAATCAATTAATACTTTACTAAATCATTCCTACTATGGCTACATATTTTTGTACCGGTACAAAGCCGTACTAAGGAATTGGAAAGATTTTATTTTTCTATTATTTCTGTTGCCATGGGAACAGGAATCCATAGCAACTAATGAAATAATCATCGGTTTCAGTTTGTAGACGCATTTCTGCATAAGTGTCAAAAAATTTCAAGATTATATTCCTGGCAAAACTAATTTTATGCATAAATAGAATGTCTATTCAAAAGGAAATTTATTGGCATTTTTGAACAAATATTGGGTTTTTTGATAATCGAAAAAAATGATGTTTGGACAAATATATTTTTCTAGAGTTTTGATATATCAAAAGGCACATTATAAATTACAAAATTCCACTGGAATAACTTCTGTTGCAATTTGTTTGAGGTTTGGGTGTTTTTGAGCTAGATTGACTGGACTACATGGTATATGTTCTCTACATTAATATGAAAATCCTATAAATAAAAATTTACAATACAGTTTATGCTGAATGTGGTCTATTCTAAATCACAACCCTTTATTAATTTTCAACGAATATTTTTTATCTATGAAATCAAATAGGAATTTTTTTTATTAATGATCTCTTTATTATAACCTTATTTGTCATACATGTATACTATTAAATACTGAATTTTCAATAATTCGATCTACATTAAATTAAGTATTTTAATTGAATTCAAAATGATGTAACCTAGCCCCATCCTTGTTCAAAAGTTATTGTAATGGGTATACAAACAAAAAGGAGACAGAAAGGTGTGAATAACATCCCCCAGGTTTGTGTACGGATATACCAGGGACATATCTCCGTAGGTCTCTGTGTATATACGCAATAAACATAGGTCTGTCATGGGTGTTGGAAAACTTAAGTTTTTGTTAAAATACACAAAACCACAGTAAAAAAAGTATTTATTTTTTTAAATGATATACTAGAATGAAATAGAACACACTTTTAGTTGCATTACGTATAACATATATTGTTATACCCTTATAAATATCATTCTATATATTTATTATTCATAAAAAGTCCAACAAAAGAACTGTTTATTACATCGGTCTAACAATTTCACTATTGACCGGTCTTACATAAGAATTGTTAGACCGCAACGTCACTCGTCTGTTACGTCACAATTAATTAATCATCGTTCAATATCGGCGACGCGAAAATAGCCGAAGTTAAGAGCTACAAGAGTTGTTGCTAACAGCAAGGCAAGGAAGAAGGGAAGAGTATGTTTTGTGATAAATGATTTTTGTGATACAATAGATTCATAATTGATTTTGTTCTTTCTCAGCTTGATGTTTTATATTTACTGAAGAAGCCATAATTTTCCATATAAAATAATTGATAATATAGCGTGTATTGATTAAATTGATCTGTCTTAAGTGAGCAGTGAAGGATATAACAAAACAGTTATAGACTGGGATTCGGGCAACATATGATTTGTTGGACCTGAAGGTGAAAATGTTGCCCTTGGCCTGCGGCCTCGGGCAACATTTTCACCTTCAGGTCCAACAAATCATGTGTTGCCCTCATACCCAGTCAATAACTGTATAATATTCGTTTTCAAACGAAACTTGAAAATTCAAGAAAAACAGAAGAACAAATTAAACATGTTAAATTCAGAAATAAAACCAGAAACCTTTCTAAAAAAATTGTTAAACAAATATCAATTGACTATTTTTTTAAAGAAAAAAGTTAGCTTTCAACTCGTTCAAGCATTGCAAATATGGTTCTTTGCCAATGTTTATATATGTATTGGACAGTTATCTTTCTTGACTGTGGTATGAAATTTACATTCGTCTATTTAACACACTCACATTCACATTCATCACATTCATTTAGATATATATCATTTCATCATTATTTGTAAAATGCAAGTAAACATCTAAATAAAATCCAAAGATATAGTTTACTATTAAAATATTGACCATTTATCGAAAAGAAAAATGAAAATTTCTAACCAAGCTAAAGCACTTTTTATTACAATACATCAAGATATAGATGGGAGAGGACTATCTAGTAAGTTTTTGGAAATTGTGTCCAATCCTTTTGATATATTGTCAATAAAAACAAAGATATAGATAATAAAATCCAGGGATAAGTAATATGTAAAATACCACTTTATAGTAAGGCATTGTAAATTCAATCTGGAACTATTATCCATGAAAGGTATTTCACATTATGTTGTCATCGGAAAATGAAAATCTTGTTTGTCAAAATATTCATCACTATAAAATATTGCACAATTTTACAATAAATGTGATGAATACTATCATGGAACACATTTTTTATTTTACAGAAATTATTCTTGTTGTCAAGTTTATGTTGTCAAATTTTAATATCCACTCAGATATATTTCACTAATCCTTCTCTTCAAAACACCACCACTGAGTCTTAGAATGGCCTGAAAAAAATCATATAAAAAAGTATAAAATTGCTTTTGTTGACAAAGAATATAAAATAGAAACCTTTTTAAATTTAACAAACAAGGACAACTTAATGTAAATTAAACAGAAACAAGAGGCCCAGGGGCCACAGCGCTCACCTGAGCACATCAGGCTTGAATTTACCCCCCCCCCCCCCCCCCCCTCCAGGCGTTCATCATTTGAACAAACAAGAATCTACACTACCTGAGGATGATTCCATATAAATATCACTAATCATAGCTTTGAAGTACTTGAAAAGGAAATTTTAAAAGCTTTCCCTATATATCCCTATGTAAAACTTGGGTCGGCCATTTTCGCCCAACCCAAGCCCCGGGGGTCATGATTTGAACAAACCTGAATCTACACTAACTGAGGATGATTCCACATGAGTTTCATCTTTCCTGGCCCAGTAGTTCTGGAGAAGGATTTTTAAAGATGTTTCCTATATATCCCTATGTAAAACTTGGGTCGGCCATTTTGGCCCCACACTTGCCCCCGGGGGTCATGATTTGAACAAACTTGAATCTACACTACCTGAGGGTGATTCCACATGAGTTGCATCTTTCCTGGCCTAGCGGTTCTGGAGAAGAAAATTTTGTAAAGATTTTTCCTATATAATCCTATGTAAAACTTGGGTCGGGGTCGGCCATTTTGTCCGATGAGTTGCAACTTTCCTGGCCTAGCGGTTCTGGAGAAGAATTTTTTAAGATTTTTTCTATATATTCCTATGTAAAACTTGGGTCAGCCATTTTGTCCCCACCCTTACCCCGGGGGTCATGATTTGGAAAAACTTGAATCTACACTAACTGAGGATGATTCCACATGAGTTTCATCTTTCCTGGCCCAGTGGTTCTGGAGAAGAAGATTTTTAAAGATTTTTCCTTTATATTCCTATGTAAAACTTGGACCCGCCATTTTGGCCCCACCCTTGCCCCGGGGGTCATGATTTGAACAAACTTGAATCTACACTACCTGAGAGTGATATTCCACATGAGTTGCATCTTTCCTGTCCAAGCGGTTCTGGAGAAGAAGATTTTTTTTTAAATGCCATAAATTTTTAACAAATTCATGATTATCTCCCCTTGGAAAAGGGCGTGGCCCTTTATTTGAACTAACTTGAATCCCCTTCTTCCAGTTTAATTGAAATCAGCAGTTTTTGAGAAGAAGATGAAAATGTGAAAAGTTTACAAAAATAACAACGACGACAACGACAGACGACGGACAAATTTTGATCAAAAAAGCTCACTTGAGCCTTCGGCTCAGGTGAGCTAAAAACCAAAATGGCATAAATGAGAAAATAGTTCAAATTTGCAAATATACATACAACTAAATACAGAAAGGGTTGCTTTAAGCAGACATAAATTTTTGCCCTCTTGAAATGTGTTCATTTTTCTTTGATAATCTGATTTGCGTTATTTTCTACTGAGTGATGTATGCTCAAAAGACAGGACAGATTTAAAATGATTTAGCCCCCTTGAATTTTGTTTTTGTTTCGAAGGAATAAATCAATTTACGTTATCTAATTTCTTCTGATAGATAAATGCTTAAACATTATTTGCTAGATATAAAAAGAGATAAAAATGGTCTCTCGATGTAAAGTGGTTTACATACCTTAGAAAGATCATCCCAGAATATGTTAAAGACATCATCACTTTCTACGGAGCTACTTCCTGGATCATGGCTGTATTTATTTCTATATAAACGGATTCTTTCTATGTCGTCACTCTCCGTGATGTCCACTATTTTAGGTTCTTTTCCCCACCCATTTCCAGGAGGAGCAATGTCAGAGAAATTCCTCAACAATTTGTACATGATGGTTACGTCCATAGATAAAGATGAAACACCAGTGCTGGATCCATCTTCAAAAAATTACTTCAACATACTTACAGATGCATGTCTGAGATGGATAAAGTAGAAATTAAGGTTTTCTTCTTCACTCATATATCTAAATTATCCATACATTTACAACCTAACTTCCCCTGGGAGCATATCAGGTTTTGATTTTTATTGACAATCACTAGCAAAATGTTTAAATTATTTAGCTCGTCAAATACGGTAATACAATAATCTTTCATTTTCATAAACAAAAGTCAAAATATCTTTAATTTTTTTTAAATGAAGATTTAAAGTATATTTTGATCTATATAGTACAATTATTTTAAATGTATTTTGGTTACATAGATCGTTTCACTTTCAGCACAAAAACTGAAAAAAAGGTTTGAATTAATTTTGTTGTTAATTACACTATTTTATTATAAAAAGAAACATTGACTCCAAGCAAACATTACTTATAATTTATCTATTTAAAATCTTTAACAAAAAAGATGATCTAAATTATTATATATTACTTCTGTTGTTGTTGAAAGTTTATTCCAAATTTCATGACATGTCGTATTGAAACAATTGTAAGTAATTTTCTTTTCTTGGGAACATTAAATTAATTAGATATGCTATTGAAAACACTGTTAAAATCTTTAAGTAATAGATTGTATATAGAAAAATTCTTGAAATGTGCCGAACTGCAAATATGCATATAGATGAGAAATCTTAAATAACAAAAATTTTAATTGTTTCAGACTATTTTGATATCATTAAAAAGAAGCTCCATATAAAGGTATACAAAAATGATCAAATTTTAAAACTAAAGTGTATGATTTTTTTCTTTGCCAAATGATAGTTGACAGCTAAAAAAACTGTACCTAAAAATAAGTGAAATCTGGTGATTAATTTATGGTTAATTTGTTGACCCCCAGCCTCCTTACATGTAACAGAAAAAATGAACACAATTCTTTCAATTTTTACTTAAAGTATCGAGGCAATATATTCTTTTTTTTCCTGAATTAATCATGAAAATTTAGCATTTGCTTTATTACATCATAGTTTATAGAAATATTCTGTCTTGAAGTCTGTAGATATCTCACTGATTTATGGTATTAATTTAACTATATATTTCTCCGCCATACTTTGATTTGGGGTATTATATATATATAATTACCAATTATGGTCCCTAAAATCTTTGGTTACCTTAAATTTATTCAGACATAGTTCACATTCTTGTTTTGATACCAAGAAATGCTTAATATATTTTATTGGTAGATTTTTCACAATTACTTACATTTTCTGTTTACTTTTTTGTTTATTCTATTATCCAATACTATTTCAAAAGGGATACTTTGTAATGGAATAAGAGGTTCTTGTTCTTATTCTAAATTATTAATTATATATTGTAAAATTACTATTTTTTGGGGGTAAAGTTTTGTTGGTTTGAGAAAAAAAAATCGTTATAAAAGAAGATACATTATTTAGTGCATAGTCCAGATTTTCTTTTATCATAACAAAAATCTGTTTACAGACTTTTATATTTCTTTATGCTGTAAAATATTTTAAGATGCATAACGTTTATCATTAAAGAAAGAAAACCAATAAGTACCTTGCTTTGGGAAGAGAATCTCTAACTGAGGTGGTTGGAATCGGTACTTTCCTCTTCTCATGTCTGTTTCATTTTCTTTCAGAGTCTTTTCTAAACTCTCTTTTGGGAAGAATTTATTGAAGCAGATTCTTACTGCATCAGTTCCAACTTGCAATAACTTTAATATCTTGGCAAAATTATCTGTATTTTAGAAATATAACCCAAAAGTATGTTAATTAATGACAATATAGTAAATATGATTGCCATGGTTATCGTAAATGAAAACAAAGAAATAATTTCAAACTTTCTCCAACATGTCAAATAAAAAAGTTTACAATAAAATGAATTTACTTAATCTTTCAGGACGAGAAAAAACATATAAAGACTTCTGGTCAAAAATAAGTAAAAGATTGTTCGTAAAACTTTTTTATGTAGTTGTTTGAGGTTTATTTTCTTTTATATACGTGCATTTTAATTTGTATACAGGATACACAAGAAATAAAAGAAGTGTGTGGGGTCTGACAAGAGATTTAATTTTAATGGATTTATCTATATATCACTTCAATGCAGTGCAAAATTAAAACTTATTAATAAGTTTCCTTTTTTTACAAATTAAATGGTAAGTTTGTCATTTTAATGAGAAATTACATACATACATACATACATTCTTGCATGACAAAAACATATTCGTTGATTGGAAATATTAATATGTACATCAAAACTAGTCGCTAATATTGTATAATATGAGCTATGTTAAATCCAGGAAAATGTAAAAAGAGTTTAATCTCAGATTTAGTTGAGATACCTTTTTGTTGTGACTCACTTGATCCAGAACTCCCCGACAGTGAACCTTTAGATATACCTTTATATTCATAAGGCTGAGCTTCATCGTCATGTACCTTTAATATGAAAATATTGACACTGAAACTGGCCTGCTCATTATGAATGATCATTTAAGATTTAATAATGCTACAAATGAAATTTCATAAATGCAAAATACTGAAACGATATGAAACAAACACTTAATTAACTCTCACATTATATATGTATTTCTTGCAATACAAATGACTGTTTATGTGAAAACAATACGTTTTGAATTAAAATGTCCAGCTGATGAATTGTGGCTCAATATTTTCAGTTCTTGTATTGAAAAAAGTACATACAAATGCACATATATTACATGTAATTGATAAAGAAGCGACCCCATTTAAAAAAATATATATAAAACGCTTACTAGTATTTAATCCAAAATGAACCAAATCTACATTGTTTTCGCCCCCCAATCTACTTAATATAAGAATAATGATTTGAACAAGTATGAATCTAAAATGCATAATTATATTATATATTTCTCTAAAAAGCTCTTGATAAACCAATGTGAGTAATTTTTCTAACATCATCCAATTTCGTTATTTTAGTAAATTATTTAAACAACTTGTCTTTATTGTCAATGATTTTTTTTTTAATAGACTCTTTTCTCAAAATTAAAATTGCAGTACTAACCTTTTGTTCCATTATTTGAAAAACTTATTCTACGACCTATTTGATGCTGTACTTTCTAAAAAGTTTAAGATGTTTAATTGAATTTACTGAAGTCTTTTTAATATAAACAGTACCCATGTAGCCAACTGAAGATATATCTGTACAAAAGTCAAGCTATGATCCAATATCATAAACCTTCAAGTAACTAGATTTTCCAGTAAAATTTATTTTCTATTTTTATGGAAAGTATAACTATTACAATAAAATACATGTACCTGTATCCAATATTTCGTGATAATCTTCGAGTTTATTATGTGCTTTCTCCCTACTGGACAGGAAGGACACTGAAAAGATGCTTTTGTAAATTTTGATTCGTTGATCACAGAACTTTCTTGGCTATCACAGAATCCTGTAGTTTTACATTTAAACCCAAACTTAAATCGAAAGTCAGTCTGGAAAGTTCTGGAAAGAACATTAAGCATACGGTCAATTTTTGCCTTAATTTCCTGGCATTTTGATATATCAACTTCGCCTTTAATAACAAAGACCTGTAACTGAATCTCCCTGGGAGTCATTCCAAGTAATACATTTTGACCCTTAAACAAGAATACAGCTGCTGTCTGGTATATACATAGTTCCCCTCTCTCGGTAACAATCTCGCAGGGAATTTGCAAGCATGTAGCTACAAGACGATGGAAAATGCCAACAGGAAGAACATCAAACACGTAGCAGAGGATGGATGAGGTAGGGTATGATGAGAAGCATTCCGCAGGAAATGGTCTCTTGTTCATACAGGGGACATACCATTTTTTGTCATTCAATTTTGCTAATAATCCTAGCTTCTCCATGTATAGCATGACATTTGTTTTGTGTTCACTTATAGCTATTCCCTTCATTTCCCAGATAGCTGTAAGCAAAGTGTCATTTAATTCTCCAGTTTGATCAAATTTATTCCAGTCTGATGCAAACCTACATAAATCTTTCTCTGCATGGTTTTTATCTGTAATTACATTTTTAAATAAATTTGCAAACCACTGTACATCAAGAATGATTACACAATCAAGTATTTCTTGGTTGAAGTATAAAATTTCTCTGTTGTCATGGAAAAACTGAAGCATAAAATCAATGTCATGAACTGTTTGAAGCTTCATTTCCTGTGGCAATGCCTCATTGAAAGCCAGCAGCATTTCTTTTTTCATTATCCTCAAGGATTTCTTTTCCTGGAAGAATTTTTCAAACATGACCCATGAGCATGGTAGTTTTTCTCCCCAGTGATTTAGATTTTGCACAACTTTAACTATAGAGAGCTTAATGTTCTCAATGCTTTCATTGTCATGGAATCCAACTGCAAACTGTCTATCCTCATGAATATGTTTGTGCAAGATATTGTCCTTCATTTCAAGAGTAGCCCATATTTCATGGAAAAAAGCCATAATCTCCTGGAAATAAAATCTTGATGATAAATCATTCTTTTTTGCATGAATATGAATATTCAGAAATCATAACAATTAATGATAATAATACAGTGAAAACTTTAATCTGACACCTGTGCAATTCTTCCCACAAGTTTTGACATTTTAGTGTTTCTTTTTTGTTGAATTACTTTCCATACACCGTTTAAGTAGAAATTTTAAAAAGATTTAATTTTGGCATTATTAGCGAGGCTGCTGAGATCGCTAAAATTGAATATCCCTGAATATTAAATACGTTATATATGTAATAAATTCGGTAGTAACCGTTTTAAAATCGCTAAAATTACCTCTCGCTAAAAAGGAATATATTAGTTTTTAAAGAGAAATCGCTAAATTTGCGTCTCGCTTATATTTTCACTTATACGGTATTTTATACTGTGCAATCCTACACACTGACAGATCACACAAGTTTCAGTGTATGTTTTGGAATGAATAATTAGTTTATTCATAAAAACATGCATATGTCATTTAAACAAACACAACGCATATTATTTAACATATTTATGATTATTCATATATTTCAACTGTGTATAGGTGGTTTTTTAACCTGATGTTGATAATAGGCCTAAAGAACAAAAGTTTTATCTGATACACATAACTAGATCCAATTCAACCAATTCTTAATTATCGATGTTTTCTAGAATACCCAAGTGTTTTAACTTGTGTTAATTAAGCTTTTTTGTTGATAAGAAACTGAAAAAACGTTAGGTATCAGTCAAAGAAAGATTCGATCATGTATTTCGGTACAACATCTCGATTACTTCAGACACATTGTGTGGTGTGCCACATTCATTCGGTGAGACGTATATCTCTGCAACATCAGAAGGTAGGTTTCTCATTTTGTTTTATTTGTATTCAGAAGTATTCTTTAACTTAAGAATTTATATTTGCTCAGTAAATTCTATAAATCCTATTTCGTTTTCAGATGTTTACATAAAGGGGGGGGGGGGGGGGGGGGATTCAGCGTCAAACGTATCCGTAGTACTGTAGTATTCTGTACAATACAATAAATTATAAACTATGACCATGTATTCAACTAATTAATAATGATTTAAATTTGAAAAAGCCACTGTACAATACGATTTCATATGATATTATTTTTCATTCTTTTATCATACAGTGTGTATTCTTCTAAGTTGATCTACTATAGTACTTAACGGGTTGGGGCCTTACAATTTACAATTCTGGAAGATTGGGGCCCTTGCTTATCATAACTATATAGTTAATTCAATTGTTCATCTTCTTAATACACAGGTGAAGATTTTCAAAGAATAATTTTTTTTTTCACTATAAAATCAATAGAGCCCCGATCTTACACCAGAACCCATGACCCCGGGGCCATAAAATTCACAATTTTGGTTGAAGCACTCTTGCTCATCATAACTATGCGTTAGCTAGTTTATTTAATACCCAGGAGCAGAGAAGAGATTTGAAAGAATGAATTTATTTTCACAATATAATCAATAGAGCCCCGCCCTAACACCAGAACCCATGAACCCGGGGCCATAAAATTCACAATTTTGGTAGACGCACTCTTGTTCATCATAACTATGCACTTAGCTAGTTTATTTAATACTCAGGAGCAGAGAAGAAGATTTTCAAAGAATTAATGTATTTTCACTATATAATCAATAAAGCCCCGCCCTAACACTAGAACCCCTGATCCTGGGGCCATAAAATTCACAATTTTGGGAGAGACAGCATTGCTCATGATAATTATGTACCTAGTTAGTTTATTTTAATACCCAGGAGCAGAGAAAAAGATTTCAAAGAAACTAGAACACTGACCAGTAAGCAAGGGACTCACTGAGGGGTAGAAATATAATGGTGCAGCTTTGTCATATTGAATGAGAGGTTTACTTGATAACATTTGTTTTTAATTTATGAAGATTATAAGTAACAACTGTATTTTTAAATTTTGAAGATAATTCCTGAATATCATAAAAACCTGTAAAAAGTAACCTTGTATTTACATAAAACAGGGAAAATCTCATGTCTTATTAAAAATTTAATTAAATGTGTATTTAAAAAAGATTTTAGCAGGTGTTTTATAAAATGCAAGCCTTCAGTGAATACAAATATCACCCAGGGTTGACCTCAACTTCAAAACAAACATCAGTTGAAGACATAGGTGTTCATTAATCTTCATGTGACAGATGAAGATAAGCCTCTAAATTTTCTGCAGCAGGCTAGATAATTTATCCCAAGGGAATGATTGTACCGCTCTCTCATCCTTTTCTTCTAAATTTACGACATTTGTTTTAGCTCTGACAGAATGGCGTTATTTTCTGATTACCTGTTAAAATTAACAGCATTAAGGCAGTCAAAAAAATAATCAAAAAAAATATTAATAATAAAAAATATCTTAATATGTACATGTATATATTGCTTTTAGAATTCAATATAAATACAATCATTGTGTACAGTATTATAACCAATATAAAGAATGAACGTTATCTTAAATCCATATTTGAGAGAATGTACACATCATTCAAAATTGACCTTAACTTCAAAACAAAGTTCATTTGTCAACAGAGGCGATACAATTATTAAACTCAATGTGACAGATAAAAAGAATGCTTAGAATTTTTTCATTTGGAAGGCTAATTAATCCCAAAGGACAAATTACCAAGGCTTCCAAGTATACAATGGCAACATTCTCAGCAGTTATATCTCTTTGCCCATTCATTTTTATGCATAGTTAAGGAAAATACCCCACCACCCCAGCTCCAAACCAGAAAACAAAGAGAACTAAACTTAGCATCAAAATATATATTTCTTCCTACTGAACTACCATACCAAATTTGAACTTGATTGGGCAACCATAAAAAAGTTATTAGAAAAAAAGCAGAAAATTTGTGGACGGAAGAGTGACAGACGGACAGGCAGCTAGACAGACAGAGTGATTACTGTAGGGCACACGCAAATCCTTGAAGGCCCTAATAATGCATTTTCACTATATACTCAAATTAGCCCCGCCCTAGCATTAGAACCCATGACCCCAGGGCCATAAATTTCACAATTGAGCCGGAAGCGGACACAGGGTTCGCATCCCCGGTTCGCTCTGAGTCCGCTTCGGGTTTGCTTTCAGAAATTTTGGGACCGGTCTGGGTGCACTTTGGATTCGCTCTGCGCTCGTTCGGGGTCAGCTCTTGGCCCGCAAGATCGGACCCGGCGTTTGCTTTCTGGGACCGCTTTACGTGAAGCGTACCCCGCTTTAATCTCGCCGCTACTAAGCCCCGCCCCTTCATATTCCGATACAGTAATGGGACTGTGGATCGATCATTGTTGTTTATGCGGCAATCTTTTCATGTACACTGTACATGTAAACAGTGACATTATTGAGAATATTGATATTTTTTTTATTAAATTCAACTGTACATTCAACATAGATTTACCGATACATATATAATTGATTTCCTTCATTTCTCCGATCTCGGAATTTCCATCCCGAGAAATTCAAAGTTATTTACAGCGGATATCATTATTATATATTCCTATATAAAAATTTGATCGGCCATTTTGGCCCCATCCTACCCCTGGGGGTCATGGTTTAAACAAACTTGAATCCACACTAGCTGAGGATGATTCCACATGAGATTCATCTTTCTTTTCTCAATGGTTCTTGAGAAGAAGATTTTTTAAGATTTCTTCTATATACTCCTATGTAAAACTTTGATCTACCATTTTGGCCCCACCCTACCCATTGGGGTCATGATTTGAACAAACATGAATCTACACTTCCTGAGGATGATCCCACATAAGTTTCATCTTTCCAGGCCCAGTGGTTCTTGAGAAGAAGATTTTTTTAAAACGCCATTAATTTTTCTATAATTCATAATTATCTCCACTTTGAAAAGGGCGTGGCCCTTCCTTTGAACAAACTTGTGTCCCCTTGACCCAAGGAAACTTTGTAGAAAGTTTGGTTGAAATTGGCCCAGTGGTTCTTGAGTAGAAGATGAAAATGTGAAAAGTTTACGACAACACCAACGACAACAAGGACGACAATGACAGACGACGGACAAATTTTGATCAGATGAGCTAAAAAGGTATAGCTTAAATCATGCAGAGTGTGTCATGGCCTTGAATCAAGGTCATTTAGGAAAAGATGTTTTGGCTGGATGTATTCTTCGAAAGTACATACCCTATCACACAAATGGTATATGCTCATTACTAGCCTGTGTCATGGTGTAACGCAAGATCATTTTGACAAGGTCAAGGTCGCAAACATTCCTTTACTATCCATTTTCTTAATAGTAAATCCGATGAAGACGATATCTAACCGCTAATAAGATGATATCTTAACCTCAAAAGATTACTTTAACATTAGAACGTGGCACGACCTTGACTCAAGGTCATTTCTTCCTGTCTGCAGCTCCGATGGAAAACCTACTCGTTGCAACGAGCTCGGCTCTAGTTTAATGTAATTTTTTCTATGTTCGATACAATGACCTTATCGGCAAATAAAATAAATTACTTAGTCATATGCTAACTAATTTTTTTCATACTTTTTTTCCCGATCATGACAAAGAGTACACGGCTGGAGTGACCGGTGAGCGGGGAATGTTCCTGATGTTCTGTGTTAGCTGTGATCGTATTTTGAATAGCTTTAAGGCACTCTGAGCTTTACTTCTATTCCTTATCTACATATTTATTACAATTATTTTTTAACAAATAGCTACCAAAATAAATTATATTTGTGCTTATCCATTTTCATTAGTTTTTTTTTCAGTATACATTTAAAGTATATCGTTGAGGGAGTCAGCAAGATTCAAGTTCCGTAAGAGCAAGTCTATTTCCCAAGGCGCTTGCGCCTCTGGAAAAAGGCTTGCTCTGTTGTCGTCAGCCTCCAGTAAACTGGTTCTTTTTGATTGATATGGGACCATTTGACTCGAGATGCATTCCGATTCACTAATGAATATTCATGAGTTTATTCGGAACAATTTTAAGTTTGTCGCAAGTGGCATGCGTTCCGAATAGGTGTGTATCAGTTCATCAAAAACGTACTTTTTTGCAGGGAATCAGTCTGTTTTGCTGGGAATTGGTTTATTTACGGTGATTTTCAGGAAATCAGCATAATATATCGATTTACTATCATATAGTGAAAAATCAGTAGAGGTATGATAACACATCGGCCAGGTTATTATATCGTAGCGGTTTTGGTCGATTACAAATAAAGACAAGATTACGAAAAAATAGGAGAGATCAATCAGGAAAGAAAGATAATGTTCAAGCGATTTAACATCGTCTTGAAAAACTATTATTCCCTTAATATGGCAAACTAGTTATTCCTTTTGATCTTAGTAATAACAACTTTTAAACATCTGCTATTTATTTTTCTTAATGTAGCCATTATATATTTTATCACCTGGCATATTTTGTACAAAATTCATAAATCAGTCACTTTAAGAAGAAAATTTTATACAAGTACCTTTTCTGTTTTATTCTCACTATGTGTACCAACCAAGATGACAGGTGCTGTATCACTGCTGTACTGGTGTATGGAATTCATCCAGAATTCGAGATAATCTGAATTGAGAAATGCTGTTGATGTAAGTAAACAAGTATTACTTTTTTTTTCAGGTAAAACCATTTTATTTTTAGTGAAATCTAATGAAAGATTAAAAAGGACCCAAGACCAAAGACCAAAATCTTATAAAAGACTTGTCTATTTATTTTTTTAAATATCAGTATGTAGCATTCAGTGTATATTGTAACATGAATTTGTGTAAAAAGAGACTTCCAGTTGAATCTTTCAAAAGCTTGTCTGTCCTTATATTTTCATGCTTCTGTTATGTTTTGAGAAAAATGTATTCCACAAATATTTAGATTATTATTTACAATCTTAGGAAGTTAGGTAGATACATAAAACTTTGACATTGATATCACGATAGACGTTGTTGAAAACACATTGCTGTGTTTTTTTTTTTTATTTATTTATAAATGCTCACAGCTTATGCTAGTATTTTCCAAACTGTTCATGGAAACTCATAAGTGTTGAGTAGAATAATTTTGGATTGGTCATGGTTCAAATGGTAAGTTAGAAAGAAAAAATTATCACAAATATCGAACTGAATATTATGTTTATGTCAAACCTGATGTTAAGCTTTACTCTAAGGATTCTATTATTTTTACACCCACTGAATATTTTTTCCTTATTCCTTATGTAAACCCATCGCCGTTAATCAGTGCATGAACAACACTATGTAGTTATCTTTAACAATGGATGTTCCATCAGTTTTACATACATTGACATACCCCTCTTTAAATCAATTGTTAACAAATTTTATTTTACTTTCTGTATGATTTTTGAGACAGATATAAATCAAAACAATGAAGTACTTTCTTTGGTTGTTAGTACATGAATTTATGTCGCGGTAATTGTAATAAACATAAAAAAAAAACATAAGCGTGTTATGTTTTTTTTTCTGCGATAGTTTTGACATTAATTCCCGTACTAAGAACCAAAGAAACATTTTATTTTTCACTTTGTTGCATAAGCGCATTATCATATCAAAAACTATTTTGTGTTTTTTTTTCGTATGTCGTATGACCGACGTAATTCCTGCGAAATTTTCTTAGTTTGTCTTCTGACAAAAACTAAAAATTTCTAAAATGTAAGCCAAATTTATTTTCTTTTCATAAATAACTATTTTTGTGAATAGACCTTGAGTCAGTCAATTTGAATTGTTATCCCTCTAAAATTTGCTCCTATACAAATCTACACGAAAAAAAGTCTAACATTTCTAATGTTGTGTTAAGCTCAAGATAAGACTAAAAATAATCCAATCCACAAATTGGTTGCAAATCTGTTTTTATTATAATATTTTTGAAAGGTCATATTCATTATACTTATATCGACTTTATTTTAAAAAATATAAGGCATCGTTTTTAAACATCTATCGGGATATAAATACGAAGGGCTTTATTATGAATTTAATCTCGTACCAACCCGTATTAATACTAATGTTGGGTCAACATAGGTGTTTTAAAATGATACCTTATTACTTAAATTTATAATTGTGACTTCCTCATACTTTATATGTGCCTAATAGTGACTTTGAGCGTGTTAAATGCATTATTTTTCAAACTCAACTGCTTATATGTAATCCACTGAACGCACGTCGATCCTTTATTACGTAACTGAGAAATTACCTCAAACTATTATCCATACGCACATCTATGACCTCTTGACCCCGTACCTGTATTATACAGTTATAGATACGCATTCCTTTTAGTAGTGTTATTATACGATTAAACGTTCTTTTTGAAAAAATTATCAATGTGTAAACGCTTTACATATTACTCACAAACTAAATAAAAGTGCGAAGTTGCAGTCCGACGACGCCTTCGATTTGCATTTGTTTATTCAAAAATTGAGGAAAAATATAGAAAGTAAATATGAATTTGATGCTAATAGGGCAAGGGTGTGAGGTAGGTTTATTTTCCCTATCAAAATGATACAAACTGAGCTAATTTTCTTCATATTATAATGAACGTTGAGACAGCCATTTTTAAAATTCACACTCGTGATCGGACAGTGACATAAACATTTTCATGGCGTCCATTCAATCAGCTGGGCAGTCTAGTATGTTGCCAGTTTTGCTTTAAGTCTAATCAATTAAATTTAAAGTTTCTTGTATCCATAATTAAGCCAGAACAGACAAGAAATAACTGTTTTCATTGTTTATACGATAACCTAGAAGCTGATTGCAAGAATTTATCGATGTGTAAAAATTTTCTTGAACGTGTTGTCGTCCAATCAAAACACAGAAAATCAATAGATAAAATGAAGATTGGAATTATATAAAGGAAAACATTTGCAAATGTAAATATTCCCATATAAATATATGTAAAAAAAAATGAAACAATAAATGCTAATAACTTTCTATAATGAATATTTTCTAACATTTTGATTAAAACAATTTAGTATTATGACATGACATTAAACCCATGAATATATAAAAAAATAACAACACAATTATTTTTACGTATTAGGTTGAAAAGTCTTTTAACCATCGTCTATCTGTCTTTCAAAGTGTCTGTTTATAATTATCTCTCTGTAAAAAAAAGTCAGCAACTACTCGTAGTGAATGCTTGATGCTTTTAGCACAGTCACTGTTTTAGGTATTTCGTATGATTGGATTTATTTTTGTACATGTATGTATACAGTGTCTGTTTCCTGTTTATCCGTATGTCTGTGTGTACCAGAATTCTATTACGGTTATCTCAGCAAATACTCACTTCAGATGTTAAAGAATTTTAGCACACTCTTTGTTTATGCATGTCATATTGTGAGATTGATGAGAGTCTACATGTTTTGCTATTGAGTATTGGCTTATTGACATCTTATACATGTATTACACAAATACTATATGTTATGATGTCAAACATGCAAGGAAAATAATTGACCATATTTTACATGCCTTTATGTATGTTTGTTAGAAAAACCACAACTTGTACACTAGAGACAGTGGTTGATATTTATGAAAATCAAGCTCATACTACTTTATCATAGTAAACAATATTAATTGTATATTATTAATCTTAATCACAGTTTCTTGATTTCGGATTTTAGCATTGTCACAGATTTAACCTACGTCTTTTTTGTCAACAAAAACCAGTGTCATCAGTAATAGGATCTTCGTAACTTAATTTGAATTAGAATTTTACAAGATATTAATGACGTAGTCTGTACCTCGATCTGACCTAAAATCTATTGCTCAGATAACCAGTGATTTCATCAATACTTAAGTCAGTTGTAGTTATTGAAAAAAATGTTCCTACCCCAGCCTGTTTTCATGAAAAAATTATATTTTTGTGTAAATTAAACACGTATTGTCAATATCCAGGTGCACCTGAATATTGACAATAAATGTCCAATTCAACGGATACTTTAGTATTGCAAAGACTTTTGAGCTCTGCGACTAGGGGTGAACCTCAGATGTTCCGGGAGATTTTCTGAATCATCATCTCTGGGACACGGTAGAAATATTCTTCATTGAAGATATCTTAAAAAATACCTGCATTTTGAAAAAGAGCATTTGTTGGAGTTACATTTTATTCAACCTTTTTGAGAATCGGTATATGATTAAACCACACCAAGTAAAGGTCAAAAGGTTGCCTTTAAATAAAATTAGTAGTGCACCAGATATTCTCGTTTTACAGTATGACAAAGTTTTTTTTACATAATATTTAAATATAAACTAAGGTATACGTAGTGCTGCTATGTTGAGGGCGTGGATATCAGACTTGATTGAAACCTTTTAATATTACAAATTAATTTTAGAGATTTCTTTCATTTTCTTTGTGTCTATCTAAACGAAATACTAGATAAAATCGATCTGCTTACTTATAATGCATTGATGTCTTTTTTTCTTACTTTTTACTTGTAAGCGCATGTATGAGCTGCAAGCAATGCTTTATTAAGGTCGTTCGCCTTCAGCGGAAGACCTTATTGTTTTTCTTTGTTTTCTTTTTCATTTTTATTAGGGTCTTCCTAGCTTCCTCGGATGACCCTACGGTAATTCCATTTTCCACTATTATTTTTTTTTTCTATAAATTTTCGTCAGTCAATTTCTCGGTCATTTTTTGCTCGATTGTTTTGAAACTTTCAGGATAGATACCTTATTTCAAGGCCTAAAAAAGGTGTTTTCAATTTTTCCATTTTAGCCTCCATTCATGAGTTATTGCCCTTTGGTTAATTTTTGAAGGGTCTGTTGCAACCACTATTGAAATAACGACCACTATAGAAATTATTGTATCAATAGTGGTTGAGAGTGGATATCAAAAGCAAACATATTTCATTACCACTATTGAAATACGACCGTTATTGAAATAATTGTATCAATAGTGGTTGAGAGTGGATATCAATAGCAAACATAGTTCATAACCACTATTAAAATACAACCACTATTGAAATAATTATATCAATAGTGATTGAGAGTGGATATCAAAAGCAAACATATTTCATTACCACTGAAATACGACCGCTATTGAAGTAATTAAATCAATAGTGGTTTACAGTACATTTCAATGACAAACATAGTTCGTAACCACTATTGAAATACGACCACTATTGAAATAATTTTATCAATAGTGGTTGTATTTCAATAGTGGTTATAAACTATGTTTGCTATTGATATGCACTCTCAACCACTATTGATACAATTATTTCAATAGTGGTCAGTATTTCAATAGTGGTTGCAACAAGGGTTTTTGTCCTCTTGATTTCTCAGGAACTACCAAAGATAACTAAATGACGTTTTAAGAAAATGTAGCATTTTAAGAAAAAGTTATTGTAGTTGTGCAAGACATAAATATTATAGGCTTATTCTTTTTAATAATTTGTTATTGGGCGGTTAATTTTATGAATTTATTTTTTATTAGATTTTGTTGATTTTTCTTTAATAATTTTTAAACTGAAAATATTTTGTAAAGACATATAGAAGACATATAGAAAAAAAAGTTGTGTAGAATCATAAGGGCTCTCACCTGAAATCATAAAATGGGGTCTGGCCCCTATATTTAAGGGTCAGGAGGTCATAAACGTCTTTTATGAAATGAGAAAAAATGTTAACATTTGCTGCAAACTATTAATCTCATATATTCTTGCATACTAAATCTTTTTATTTGTCATGAAAAGAAAAGAAAATCGTGCTTTATTTAAGGCTATTTTACAAAAACAATTTCAAGAAATACTGGTACAAGTTGTCTATACGTAGCTTAAAATAGATCACTATCGTCACTTCCCTTACTTATGCAGCAATATACCTTCATCACCTGCATACGGAGTATTTATATCTCAGTTGATTCGATACGCAAGAGCATGCTCTACGTATGAACGATTTCTTAAACGAGGTAAATTATTGACAAGCAAGTTGATGAAACAAGAATATCAACAATCTCGTTTAAAGTCATCATTTCGTAAATTCTATGGTCGATACAATGACCTTGTCAGCAAATACAATTTATCATTGAATGAAATGCTGACTGATGTTTTTCATACCAATTGTTAGTCCATTATTTATACTCTGAATTGACCACGGATTTTTTCCGTTATATTCTGATTATGACAACGAGCACACGGCGGGTGTGACCGGTCAGCAGGGGATGCTCACTCCTCCATGGCACCTGATCCCACCTCTGATGTTTCGGAGGTCCGTGTTTGCTCTGCTCTTATTTTGTATATTTGTTTAATGGACGTTGAGATTGAATACTGTTCGTTATTTCCATATCCTTATCACTATACATACAGGACTTATAAGGGCTTAAATATACATTTATAATACTATATGACTACTTTCTTTAATGTTATCAACTTATGTATGAAATATTTATATATTTATCACCTTTAACCCCGATCTATTAAATAAATAACAATATCGTAATGTATGCAATATTTTGATTCGAAAGCGCCGGATGTAAACATTCAACGGCATTGTGGGAAAAAGGACCAGCATGGCACAAACGTGAAACAAAGAATGTAATCTGTATTTTGACGTTGATTGCGTATGTAGACCTGCATTATTCAATCCAGGGCTAGGATTGTGTGCAGATAAACTCTCCTGATTACTTACATATGGAGCATTCGTGTATGGATCATTGGATGTATAAATTCCAAGGTTTAAACAGAAGATTTTGTGTACGATCGCGAGGACGCCTTTCCATCATTCGTTTATCGAGTAAGAACGCAGTTAACAAGTGGTATTTGTGCCTTCAGCTTTGCTGTTGAGTATAAACGATATTTAAAGACAGGCCTGATAAAAGAAGGTAGTCTTTTCCCATATCTAAATATATAAATCTAAATATACAGGAATTTATAATTATATAAACAGCTGACATAAAGAAGCCTACAAGGTCATTAGTTTTACATCATAATCTGGTCAGGAATTGAAGTGTAAACCCACTTATGACATTATGAAATCTTTACTGAAATAGCTTATAAAGTTTAATTAATTTTAAATAACCTTAAAATTACATATGATTTCTCAAAGAATTTAAAATGAATTAGACACCTACTTCATTAATATCAAGTTGTAAAAAAGCGGTCATAAGAATAAAATGTGTATGTTTTTCTTAAAATAGTAAACTTCGTATTTCCTGCGAAACTTACAAAGGTGGAACCGTTTCATATTTGGTTCCTGGTCAGTTTATACTACACTTGGGAAGAAAAAGTCAAGCCATGTATACAATTTACTATTCAGTTACATCCCTTACCTGGTCCAACCCACTTATTCACTACAAAAACTATATATTTGATATATATTTACCCCTCTGACAGATAAAATTATAATATTAAAGATGCCATGTCTGATGGTTTGCAGAATTATTAATAATCCTTCCTGCTCTATGGATCATCACTGTTGGATATGTTGGAAAATACCTAATATTTAGTTATAATATTATCATTATAATGTCACGTAGTGCTACATAATAGCTGTATTTTTGTGAGTGGCGCTGTAAAACATGCAGACAAGGTTTCACACTGTGTGTTTGTTATTGACTGTTTCTTAATTCTAAATTATTAATATGAAGTAACAATGAAATGAACTTATTGATTATAATTTATAAATAATACATTGTATATGTTATTTACATTCCATTCTAGAATTTGACTCAGATGGAAATGTCACTTAGCCTAGCTATAGCTTAGTTTAAATCTTAATTGACATTTCTGTGATAAGACTACAGTATTGGTTAGTTTGTTGGTTGGTTTATTGTCCTTTTAAATATTTTTTTCAGTCATGTTAAGATGCCATCATTAAGATCACTTGCTGGTGGAGGCCTGCAAATGTACACAGCAGTGACATGTACTCAACACTTATGGTTTTTCAGACATGAGGGATATTTTTTTTGTTCCAACTGTGAGACAGAACCTCAGTTTATACAGTCTCATCGGAGGAACCTGTTCGAGCTGTCTCCACATCCAGCAGTGAAATTTGAACCTGCCATGTAAGGATCAGCTTATTTGCTACTTGATTGATTGTATGTTGTTTTAGATCTGATTTGAGAATTCTTTACTAATAAAGAGATATGTTACCATATAATGGTAAATGTCTTCAAATTCAAACCTTTAGTTTGAACTCAGCAATGTGAGTGTGTTGTGTGAACTTGTGTTAGCGAGACAGTGTGTTGTATGAATTTGTGTTAGCGAGACAGTGAGTTGTGTGAACTCGTGTTAGCCTGATGGTGTGTTGCGTAAACTCGTGTTAGCGAGACAGCGTGTTGTGTGAACTCATGTTAGCGTGACAGTGTGTTGTGTGAACTTGTATTTTGGAGATTGCTTTTTGTGTAAACTTGTGTTAGAGAGACTGCTTTTTGTGTAAACTCGTGTTTGCGCAACAGCGTGTGGTGCGAACTTGTGTTAGTGATACAGTGTTTTGTGTGAATTCATGTTAGCGTGACAGTGTGTTGTGTGAGTTCGTGTTAGCCTGACAGTGTGTTGTGTGAAATTGTATTAGCGTAACAGTGTGTTAGTGCAACAACGTGTGATGAGAACTTGTGTTAGTGAGTCAGTGTGTTGTGTGAATTTATTTTAGCTTGACGGTGTGTTGTGTAAACTCTTGTTAGCGTGTCAGCGAGATGTGTGAACTCATGTTAGCGTTACAGTGTGTTGTGTAAACTTTAGCGTGACAGTGTGTTGTGTGTTAGCGCAACAGGGTGTGGTGCAAACATGTGTATGCGAGACAGCGTAATGTGTGAACTCATGTTAGCGTGATGTGTGAACTCATGTTAGCAAGACAATGTGTTGTGTGATCTTGTGTTAGCCTAAGGGTGTGTTGCGTAAACTCGTGTTAGCGAGACAGCGTGTTGCGTGAACTCATGTTAGCATGACAGTGTGTCGTGTGAATCCATGTAAGCGTGACAGCGTAATGTGTGTATTCGTGTTAGCGTGACAGCGTAATGTGTGTATTCGTGTTAGCGTGACAGTGTGTTGTGTGAACTCGTGTTAGCCTGACAGTGTGTGTTGTGAAATTGTATAAGCATGACAGTGTAATAGCGGAACAGCTTTTGGTGCGAACTTGTGTTATTGAGACAGTGTGTTGTGTGAGTTCATGTAAATGTGACAGTGTGTTGTGTAAATTCGTGTTAGCAAGACAGCGTTTTGTGTGAACTCGTGCTAACTTGACAGTGTGTTGTGAAAATTTTTGTAAGCGTGAGTGTGTTGTGTGAACTTGTGATAGAGAGACAGCGTGATGTGTGAACTCATGTTAGCGTGATGTGTGAATTCATGTTAGCAAGACAGCGTGTTGTGTGAATTCATGTAAGTGTGACAGTCTGTTGTTACATGTAGCTAGACAGAGTGTTGTGTAAACTCGTAATAGCGAGACTGCGTGTGCTGTAAACTCGTGTTAGCGAGACAGCGTGTTGTGTGAACTCGTATTAGCGAGACAGTGTGTTGTGTGAACTCGTGTTAGCGAGACAGCATGTTGTGTGAATTCATGTTAGCGTGACAGTATGTTGTGTGAAATTGTGTTAGCCACCTGACATTGTTGTTGTGTGAAATCGTATTAGCATGACAGTGTGTTGTGAGTTAGCGTGACAGCGTGTGGTGCGAACGTGTGTTAGTACGAAAGTGTTGTCAATGTTGTGATGGTGAGCTGTGTGTAAGCCTAATGGCAAGTGGCCCTATCCTTATTATAATTGATCAGTTCTCAGATTTACAGTGCATTATTATTGTCACCATGAAGTCAGCATTTACAGTGGCAATTACCTAAAAGATATTTATTCCCTTTAGGAGGAATTCAATATCTACTTTTTATTTTATAGATCTCTGAGTCAGCCTTTTTAAACAATGGTTTCAGCATTGAAAAGATGACATTAGCTTTTAATTATTTCATATGATTTTTTAGCTCTTTTGGGTTTGATTTTCATCAGGTTAGACCTAAATATTAAAAAAATTAATTTCTCAAAAATTTCTCAATTTCATTTCAATTCCTTTTTATAATATGATTGACAAACATCTTCTCAATTGTGACTAGTTTTATTGTTTTTAACCATAGGTGTAAAAAAAAATATATTCACACATTATGTGTTTTATTTTCATAAATAATTTTTTATTAAAAAAATTTGTAAACTCACACCAGCCTTTCTTTACATATTTTATTAGATACTCAAATGATGCGTTCATTTACAGGAATTTTTTTTTTACTCAAAACATCTTATCTGGATTTAAATATCTTTTTTAAACATTTTCTTTGAAAAAATACCAAAAAAAAAATTATATGAAATATCAATTAAGAGCTAACTAATATTGGCCTTTCAATGCTGAATCGGTTGTTGAAAAAGCATTACTCAAACATCTATAAAGTAAGAAGTTGGTGTGGCATTCCACCATATGAATCAATTGGTATTTTTCAGTTTCATTCATGCTCACTACATGAACTTTATTACTATGTGGTAATTAAAAAAATATGTATATTACCAAAATATTATTTAAAAGTACATTATTATAAAATACATGTATTGGATTGCCAGTTATAAAAATTATGGTGTTCTAATGACGTGAAGTTGCATTGTGCTAGCATGTTGTTTTCAATAGGCTGCCACCCTAATGCAACTTTAAACAACACGCTGCTGTGTTAACACAAAACACACCTTCATGCAAACACAACTTTAAACAATCCATTGTGTGTTAGCGTCACTGCATGTTGGATTCAGTGTGCTGGCATATTATTACTGACGTCCGTGCTAGCACATTGTCACCTCGTGCTAGTATGTTGTCATAAACACACTAGCACATTATCCTAAACCCGCAAGTGCATTATTACTTTGCACTAGTATGTTGTCTTATAAGAGGCTAGCATAAGGATATGGAAATCACGAACAGTATTCAATCTCAACGTCCATTAAACAATATACAAAATAAGAGCAGAGCAAACACGGACCTCTGAAACATCAGAGGTTGGATCAGGTGCCATGGAGGAGTGCTTGAAATGACTGCCTGAATTAGTGTAAACTTCTTTTCATAGATGAAAGAGTACTTTTACAAATTATGCACAGAAAATGTGAAAATATCCTAGAACTCAATTTGATAGTCTATAATTTTCATGAATTGGCTTTTTATTAGTCAAAGAATTACAAATTGATAATTTCAATTTATTTTGGATAGGTGTGACTCATATGAGTACTGAAATTTGATACCAAGCATGACCATGATTTGCCAGAAGATCATCTGTTTGGATATTACATTGAATAAACAGCTTAGTGAAATTATGTCAAGTTGTGGTTTGTGATGACAACTTTTAAATATACTGTATATATATTCTAATGATTAAGATAAAGATCCTCTGTCTTCAGCAGCAATATAAGATCTTGTAATACTTGTATGAGTATTTTTAAAGTATAATGTAAGAAATTTGCTATTTTTGCGCATACAACTAAGGCATAAACATGTGTATGATTCCAAGGAATTTAGTACAGAGAACATGTACATGTAGTTTTCAAATACAAGTTTGAAGAGATGTCCAGTCGATAAAGCACTAAATCTGCAAAGCTGTGCCTATTGCATACATATTAGCCCATCTGAGCTTAAGGCACCAGTAATTTTTTTTTAAACAAAATTTTATCCATGATCATCATTGTCTAAAATTTCACAATTTCATTTCAAAGAGCCAAAGTGAAACTTGGCACAGAGCATCCTTTAGTGTAAGGAATTCAAATTGTTCTTATGTAGGGCAATACATTCAAAGAGATTTGTTTCTTTAATACTGTAAATGTATTATATTTAGCTTGTATTTGGTGGAAATTGACTTTTGAATAAATTAGCGTATATTTGATTTAGCGCATTTCTTAATACATGTATTCTTAATTATGTGTTGATGTACAAGACATTTAGCTTTGTTCTCGATTTAGTGGTTGCTGCATTCCGCCAAAGCCGCTAAAAAAGAATGCAAAGCCATATGTAATATGTTTACAATATACCTTTCAGAAATTGTACACTCCTATTGAGGTACCACCTCTTGCCAGTGGGAAGCTGCAAATTCGAAACATACACAACTCATTCCTGTGCGTTTCTTATAAAAGTATTGTTCTACTTACTGATTTTCAAACAATGCAGATTGTTCATCATTATTATAAACACAGGGGGAACAAGAATGTCAGATCACAAATGTATTAAGGTTAACTTTGACATTGATTTGAATATAAGAGGTCCAGAATATTGGAAATTTAATGCCTCACTTCTACAAAATAATATTTTTGTAAAAGAAATGAAAAAACTATTCAAGATTTTATATCAAACGAAAATGCTCAAGCATCTTGGGAGGCATTAAAAATTAAAATAAAAGATTATTCTATAAAATATAGTAAAACTGTTAGTAAATCATGTAAACGTCAAATCATTCATATAGAAAATGAAATAGCAACTATGTAAAAATCAAATTCAAATGATATCGATATGAATAGAAAAAGGAAAGTAGAATCCGAACTAAAAGAACTGATCAATAAAAAAAGCTAAGGGTGCCCAAATTAGATCTCGTGCGAAGTGGATAGATGAAGGAGAAACAAACTCCTCATTTTTCCTTAAACTTGAATCAACTCATCAAAATAATAATACTATAAAGCGTATAAAAAATGGTGACCATATAACTACTAATAGCGGTGATATCTTAGGGGAAATGTGTGATTTTTATATTAAATTATATAAATCATCAAATATTGATAATAACGAAATCAAAACTTACTTGGAAGCAACTAATATGACTCAGGTTATTAATGATAAACAGAAAAAAGAATTAGATGAATTTCCGACAATGAAAGAATGTGATGAAACGGTTGAAATGTTGAAATCCAATAAATCGCCAGGCCTTGATGGGTTACCAGGTAAATTTTATCAAATCTTCTGGAATGAACTAAAGCCGCACTTCTACAGTAATCTAATAAACATTTTTAACAACAAATATATGACATTCTCTCAACGACTATCTTTAATTACTCTTATTCATAAAAAGGGGGATAAATCAGACCTAGCAAACTATCGACCAATAAGTCTCACAAATACTTATTATAAGATATTAGCGATTATACTAGCTAATAGACTTCAAAAAGTAATAGACCTACTAATAAGAAAAATCAGTCTACATATATAAAAGGAATATATATATATATATATATATATATATATATATATATATATATATATATATATATAGGAACAAATGCAAGAACAATTTTAGATATATTTGAATATTGTGAAAATAAAAATTACGATGGAATTTTACTTCTCTTAGATTTTCAGAAAGCCTTTGATTCAGTAGAGTGGAATTTCATTTTTGAAACCTTGAAACGTTTTAACTTCGTGGAAAATTTTCTTCAGTGGATTTCAATTTTGTTTAAAGAACCAATCTTTAAACTTAAAAATTATGGATGGGTGTCTAACACGTGTAAAATGGAAAGGGGCATAAGACAAGGATGCCCTATTTCTTCGATGATCTTCCTATTTGTTGCAGAAATTTTATCAATAAAGATAGTGTCTGACAAACAAATTATTGGATATAAAACTCCAAAGATGTCAACTGATATTAAAATAATACAACACGCTGATGATGCTACATTAGCCCTCCGCGATAAAGAATCATTGAAACAAGCATTTACATGTATAAAAAACTTTGGAAATATATCTGGGTTGACTCTTAATATTAGCAAAACTGAATGCATGTTACTAGGCAATTTGAAGGATACAGATCATAACATATATGGGAGAAAGGTTAACAAAGAATGTATACTGAAAGGAGAAAGAAACGCATAATAGCATAATAGCTAAAAATATTTTACTTTGTGGCCGAAAATTATGAAAATTGGTCAGATGTGTATTTTAGTAACCGTGCACTAAAATCGCTGGTCAAAATTACTCAACCGTGAAATGTATGGTGTCATGTAGGGGAAGTGATAAAAAGCCAATTACACGTGCATGTTGAAGATGCCAATTTTGTGATCACATCTTGTAGTGCCAAGAGATGCATTAGAGTTATAAACATTGTTTTCCGATATCTGCAGTCGGTATAATTTTTTTGCAATCATGGTATGGTTGACGGAAGTTACATGGGGTCTAGTAACTGAGTTGCATAAGTGTATGAAAAGGCAACAACATGTTGCTGTGCAATTTGTGTTTAACTTTTCAACTAAAAAGTTTTTTTCGGTTGTCAGAGAGTAACTTAAAAGGTTTCCAACCAACCATGAGGGTGACGTTGGCGCGTAACATCGTCACATCAAGATAGGGCTTTTCATCATGCTACCTCGGTTATTTTCAAGTCATTATCACTAAAACCGATATTTTACGGCAGGCAATCCTACTCTTATTTTTACTAATACTGACAGAAACTCTCTGCTCTAATTTGGTACGCAAGCTTGGCAACTTTACGTCGATTTGACTCTCATACGCGCACGTACGCGCCGTATGCGTATTGTTTTTAGCATGTTCTCGCTGAGAAAATGTAGCCAGTGTTTGTCGATATTTCGTGTACCAAATCAGCTAGATTCTGTAAATTCTATCCTAAATCGAAAATCCATGGGATTCATTGGGCAGGGGGATTTGTTGGCTTTGGAAAAATACAGCTACTCTCAATCATTAAGACTACCGTCGGAAGACTTGAAAGATAATTCTTGAGAAAGATAAATGCTCTGGTGAACTCGTTGCTCAAGAAAATCAAGGCTGTTATTGATGCGCAAGGGAGATGATGAGATTTTTTATTTTAATTTTGGGGGTTATCGACATTTCAATCTCAATAACTCAGGAATTATCAGTCAAAGTCACACAAGATTTCGGTTACTTGTTGTTTAAAGTTGAATTAAAATGTTTGATAACAATACCGGAAAACGTATGGGAAATAAAAGTTTCAATTTTATTCATAAGTTTTTTATGCGTTTCTTTTTCCTTTCAGTATATTAAGGTTTTAGGAATTCACCTCGGTCATGATATAGAGAAATGTATAGATAAAAATTGGGGAAACAGAATTAAAAAGCTCGAAAGACTTTTCGAATCATGGAAAAAAAGAACATTAACTATATTTGGAAAAACTTGCATCATCAATAACCTTGCTGTATCAAAAGTAATTTATAACCTCTCACTTTTGCCATGCCCTAGTGCTGACATCATGAAAAATATAAATAAAAATATCTTTAACTTTATTTGGAATAAGAGAGACAGAATAAAACGAAAAACCTTAATAGGACACATAGAGCAGGGTGGTATAGGAGTTGTGGATATAGAGTCTAAAGCGAAAGCAATTAGATGTGCTTGGATTTCCCAGTTGATATCTAACGAAAACAACAATAATAAAATCTTTTTAGAAAACTTTAATTTAAGAAAACAAGATATTATCTATATTTTATATACTAATGAATTAGCAATAAACAAACACAATATACTAAGGCGTCTTCCGATATTTTATGGAGAAATTTTTTAAGCTTTTGATGAATTTAAGAGATCAACAGAAATAAGTAAATGACTACACCAGACTTTTTGAAACAATCTATATGGGGAAACAATATTTTTAATTACAAAAACAAGATACTTTTCTTCGAAAACTGGTATGACGCTGGAATTTTATGTGTAAAGGATATTGTGGATGAAAATGGTATAAGCCCACTTGAATACTTTTTAAATTTACTTGTTAAAAAAAATAATTTATATTGTGAATACTTGACATTAAAAAATATTTTTTCAGAAATACATGAAGCAGTTTGATTTCAGCTTATCAAAATATACAAATATTAGAAGTACGTACTTTTTCCTCTTTCATGATAACCAATATCACTGCATCAAAGACAATAAATGCAAGTTTTACTATGAAATTTTTAAAAACAAAAAAAATGTAAAGCCATGCTTCATCAATTAATACAAAAAAGAATTCGGTATCCAAAGTCAATATTTTTCTAAAATATATGTTTCCAAAGTTGTCAAAGCCTTTGACTAAAAATTTCTGATTTTAACTACAGAATTCTTAATAATCTTCTTAATAATGGGAGTTACTTAAGCAAATGGAATGACATATCTAATCTGTGTCCATATTGTAAGGAAAGTGTCGAAACAAACAAACACTTATTATACTAATGTCAAAATGTTGAAAGAAAATGGAATACTGTCAGTGAAATTTTAAAATTTAATGTATCATGGAAACATATAGTTGTAGGATTCTACAATGAAGTTAACGAAAATATATTATTATTAAATAATTTTATATCATTTATAGCCCTTAGAATCTATAAATACAAAATGATGTGTAGACTGGAAGAAAAAGCTGAATCATCATCAGCAATTCTTTGTCATGTTAAAAAATTCTTAAGCATGTTTTATTGTGCTCTTAAAAGATAAAAATATATGAACTTGAAAATAAATACATGTATATTTAAAGAAATTGAAGAAAGTTTGTGATACAAATTATTTAATTGATCAGTTTCTAATCATGTACATATGAATATTTGTTTATTATTTTTAAGATGTGTTATGTTATATAATAATTCATGTACTATAGACTACAATATTTAAAAAAATATCAAAGTTGTCTAAAAAAAAATTTATACCATCTTTTCATCCAAAGGTGACCTGGCCTTTGGAGTGTATAATTGTAGGGGGGCTTTTGGACTTGATGCGTTGGTACCCCCTACGAATATTTTTTGTAAATGTAGTTTGATATATATAAATGTCAAACAAATACGAAATATGAATGAAACAAATCTTTTTTTTTGTTTATTCTAATCTATCCTACTGTATCTAACTACATAATTATTATCTTTGATATGTACAATTCTTTTTCTATCCGATCCAGGGAGCTCCTGGCACCCCAGGTGAGGATATATCTGCGAGGGCCTCTGAGGAGGCATTACCTCCACAGTTATTGTTATTAGGTTATTGAATAAAATATTAAAATTAAAAAAAATAAAATTACTAGAAGTGAAAAACACTTGTTAAACAGTGCGAAAAAAACATTCACTATTTTGTCGAAACCGTTATTTGTGTGTTGGGATCTGGTAAATTGTACTAAGTCAGCTGATCAAACAATACCACCTGTCCATTGTTGTGAACAGTACTGTGAAGTGCAGTGCATATACCTATCATAAATGTTGGTGCTGTGGACTGTTACCTCTGCAGATCAGCTGGTTGAGCTCAGCAATATCAACATTTAAATAAAAACAGATTAAAAAGTAAGTTCAAAACCGATTTACAATTGAGGTTAAAAAAGAGCTTTCGTCAAAGAAGATGAAATCCTTGCATGGAAATATGCTATTACCCATCTTATATCTCCCAAAAATAACTGATACAGAGCAAACCTTTCTTCAGTACATGTATTGGGATTACCTAAGTGTAGTTATAGGAGAACCCTGCCCGTGAGCAGAATACCCTAATGTGACCAAGTAATTACATATATTATTTCATATATTTATTTAGGCAAATTCCGTACTCACTTTTGTAAACTTATTCCTTATTCGATTATTGAATTAAGTGAGTATGATTCTAACATTTTGTAAAGGCTTTTGTCGAACACTCTTTTGTAATCTCATTCCTGCCTAGCGTATTGTTTAAATCAACTCATTCCACTTGCGCAGTAGGTCTGGTTATAGATACTCATGTTCGATTGAAATTACTTGTCCCGCGAGCCAGTTGTCAAGGTCACAACTTCTCGAGCCATGCTGTCCGTAAAGGTATTTGCTTTTGAAAAACATTTATGTTTCATAACTTGTTATTTTTCTCATAACTTATGTTATTTTTCATTCTATTTGAAGTTATAAGTATGTATATTCTTTTAAGGCACATGCCAATGTCGTGTATTGCTGTTTAAGAAAGATTTAAACATGACCTGGTCTTGTTCTGCTCTGTTAAACTAATCAAACAATTTTTGATCAAAGTTTAAAGACCACCCCTGATATGACACTCCCCAAGGTGAGTATCACTTCAGATCAGGTTGATACAAAGTCTGATACCTCGTCTTCTGATTTAAAATCCTGAGATATTACACAGATTCTACAAAGGATGCTAAGGCCTTGTACAATACAGGGTTACTTCTCATGATTCTCATGATACTCAGGATACCATGTTTACCTCTGATCTCAGTGTAATTCAACTTTGAATCGTAATGCAACATTTCGTAATACTGGTTCCTTTGTTAATAGTCCTGCTGCCAATGCACTCACTCGTAGATCAACCAGACAGGTAAGACCCCAGGACAAGTATGGTGAATGGGTATCGCATCAGACCAATCGAATAGTTCAGGGAAGAATGTCACATGAAATATTTTTCATTTTGTTTTTTATGACAATTATTCTGTATATAAGAATTTTATATTGTTGAGTTTTATTAAATTAATCTGATATTTATAAAATGTCAGGAGCCATTTTCCTAAGCAGGAGAAAGTCACAGATGTTAGATATTTTAATTTGCTCTTGCATATGGCGTGTATAGTCAATTAAGCACGTTTGCTGCTTTTGATTGTTGTGTGTCTGGTGTTGAGAGATCATGTGACATTGTTATTTTCGAATTTACACGTGTTTCCGGCTAGGAGATCTAATGTGACCTTACCTATGACAAATACGAGGGCTGTTCAATAAATATTATCTTTGGAAACAAAAACGCCTTGCAATGATTAAGTCTTGATGATTTCACTTAAATAATCTCTTAATTTATATGTCTGTTACAATTTTATTTAATTTCTAATTTTTTTAGAACACATTTTTGAGTATGACCCTTCGTATACTGGAATATTGCAGATCCTGAGATTTCCTGTACTTGTTTTCTCTTTCTGAAAGGTGTTTTTAAAGTTCAGGAAATCAAACAAATTTATGGTTGAAAGATATGTTGAATATTGTTGGTGTGAAAAAAAAGTTTCTGTTTTACCCCTAAACTCCTTTACTCTTCATGTTTGTGGGTTTGGACGCTGTTCTGAAGAAATTTAATGTAGTGTATTGTAATGTATCCCGATAAGAATATATCAATATACCCCCCTCCTACTTCCCAAAGTCAACTTAATGAAAATTAAAATTATTCAAGAAATATTTCTAAAAATATAACTATAAATAAATGCAGGAAAAATCAAGACCAAAAAAGAGATCAAAACTGTCACCTCTCATCATTAGACTAGATTTTATTAATAAAGCCTGATGTGTTTTACTAAAATTTTTTTTATTCGTTCTCCCGTGTCTGCACTTCCAATCTAATCGAGAAAATGATTAATCTGGAGTGATAACAGAAAACATACCATAATTAAGACAATACAAAAATATGAAATAAAGCTGTGGAATAATATCAATATTCCACTACGTTAACAGATAATTGCATTCCAACAAGTTTTTCCAGCACTGGGAAGGCCCTTTGAGTTTACATTATGAAGTAAAATATGCAATATACGAGGACCATTCACTGTAGCCTAGTGATAGAGCGTTCGCTTCGTGATCGGGAGGCCCGGGTTCGATTCTCGTTCGCGGCGCGGCGTCATACCTTAGACGTAAACAAAGGTAGTGACTGTTCCTTCGCCAAGCGCTCGGCACTAGAAGTGAAAGTCACGGGTCTCTTGGATATGACCTTAAAAACGTAGGTAGGCGCTGGTAGGATAAAGAACCCTCACTGCTCAATGGCCCTGAGTGCCGAGTATAGGTCTAAATTTGAAGCCCTTCACCGGCATACGGTGACGTCTCCAAATGAGTGAAAAATTCTCAAGAGGGACGTTAAACAATATACAATCAATCAATCAATATACGAGGGGTGTTGGAAAAGGTCGCATACAAATACTAAACCGGTCAAACTTTCTTGAAAAAATCTAAATCTATTTTCCAATAAATATACAAAAAATTGGTGTTCTCCGGTGATCATTTAAAAATTAAAAAGCTTTATTTTTAGATTTTGATATAACTTGCTTCAAGGAGCATGCTACATTTTGGCACGTTTACATCACCACGACTCCTTATATAAATTACAAATTGTACAACTGTAGCGCAAAGAGATTTATGAAATTTTACCTGTCGCTTAAGTATCCATAAAACGTCACTTGGAGGAATTTTGAATTAAATTGAAGGGTATATGTGACTGTTTTTTAATATGTTTATAAATGATTAACACTTAAAAACAGAGTAAAAAAATCGGAATGTCATTGAACGTAATGGAGCATTGCACTACGTAAAAATTATGTATGCAGACATAATGTCTAAAAAGATATTTAAATGATCAAGATCCTACACATATAAAAGACAAAAGTTTTCAAATGGTTGTAGCATAATAAAAATGGAAGGATTAAAATCTTGAATGGTTTACTCCATCGATACTTCAATACCCTCTTTTTGCATGGACGTTGCGCTTATACGGTTTTGCATAGTTTCTATACTTGGTCGATAAACTGCATGAACTTTTTTAAGATCTAAATAATATCCGAATTACTACAGTCCGAATCAGTAAAAAGTCATTATAGTAAAAAGATACCGTGTTTTAATATAGATACTTAATTTAAAAGTAGAAAAATATAAGAAAAATCTGAAGAAATGAAAAAAATATGGAATTGCGACAGAGTTTAACGGGTTGAAATCTGGTTGTCACGTCACCTTACACCAAGCGATTGATCCGTGAATACTATGAGTCATAGTAAAGCTTGTTGTAAATGTTCAAGATTTTAGTTAATGGACCTGATTGTTTTACATACTAACAAACACTTTTTTTTCAGACATTGGTCATACTTCACAGTACACAATAGATTTTCCATAATTCAATGTGTCCGCGAACTTTTCTAACAACCCTCGTTCAGTGAAGGATGTCAGATACTTTTTTTCAGATTTGGTCAAACTGTACCCACGGAAAATAATACTGCTGTTAGATTGCGAATTGAATTGAAATCAATAAGAATTTTTAAAATAATACACCATCTTTGTAAAAGTTTAATAAACTCTGCTTATAGAGGGAGGTTATACTTCAAAAAATAAGAAAAGCGCATTTTAACTGTCATTAAATGTTGTAATGCATACCGCTATCCAGTTTTAAATAATGTAGTACAGAAATTCCAACCAAATATATTACCCGTGTCACTCAGCATCTTGGTAATTCATATTAGAAATTCAATTTGATAGATCTGAGTCATTTGAACCTTTTTGTCTGGAATCTTTAGAAAATGGGTTTGAATTAGTATTTTAACGATAAAATGCAGGAATTTATGTCGCTAATGCTGCCGAAAAAAGTACATAACCATCGTAATCGAAAATGCATTATGTGCTTTGACTTTGCTTTTACTGAGAGAACACTTTTTTAAGATATACTTGGAAATTTTACTTGAAAAAACCTTATTGGTAAGCTAACATCCAAGCTATATGATAAACGTGGCAGTACGGAGTGTCTCAGTTGATTCGATAAGCAACAGCATTCTCTACGTATGAACAATTTCAAAAATAAATAAATAATTGACAAGCAAATTGATGAAACAAGAATATCATCAGTCTCGTTTAAAGTCATCATTTCGTACGTTCTGTGATCGATACAATGACATTGTCAGCAGATACAATTTAACATTGAGCCAAATATTGACTGACGTTTTTCATATGAATCATTAGTTCATTATTATTAACTGAATTGACGACAGATTTTCTTGTTATTTTGAGATCATGATAAGGAGCACATGGTGGGTGTGACCATTCATCAGGGCATGCTCACTCCTGCGTGACACATGATCCCACCGATGATGTTTCGGAGGTGCGTGTTCGTTCTGCTCTTATTTTGTATTGTTTTATTGACTTTGATATTGAATACTGTTCTGTTATCTCTACCGTTCAGTCGATAGATCGCTCGCTCCGTGATCGGGAGGTCGTGAGTTCGAATCTGGACTGCGGCTGACCCAAGTCGATAAAAATGGATAGCAAATGTTCCTTTGCAATGCACTCGGCACTTTGAAGTGAAAAATTGCCGGTCCTTTGGATGAGACCCTAAAAACCGAGGTCTCGTGTCAGCGGCAGGCGTTGGCACGATAAAGATTTCTCATTTCTCAATGGCTCTGAGTGCCAAGTAAAGGTCAAAATTTGAAGCCCTTCACCGGCATACGGTGGCGTCTCCATTTGAGTGAAAAATTCTCGAGAGGGACATCAAACAATAAACAATCAATCAATCAGTTCGGTTTCTCCATATCTTTTTTTGATATTATTAGATAAAAGTTTGGATTACAAAAAAGATAATCAGAGACTAAAGAGCTCACCTCAATGATAGATAGATAGATTTTAAGTAAGGCAAAGTCACAAATAAACTAATATTCTAAAAGTTAACACCCAAAATGCAAAATTTATGCCATTTTGATCGGATATTTTGGAATAGACCTATTCAAATAGTCCAAACTAGTCGCTCATCAATAATATGCATTTAAAATCCAGCATCTGAAGCGATTTTGAGAGTTTTAATCCGTTGATGCAAGTTTGGTTATTATAGGAATTATAGTTTCTTGCTGATAGACCTGCATCCATAAATTTTACCTGGTCCATTATCTAATAAATATATTTAAAAATTAGCATCCGAAGCAAGTTCATTAATTTGCATCCTTTGATGTATCATTCATTTAAGTTTGTTCAGCATATGGTTAATAGCTACTTGGAAATGAAACCTGCACCAAACACTTCAACCTGTTCACACATCTCAAAAATATAGGTCAGCATCCGAAGTTATTCTGGTAGACTGCATACTTAGATGTATCATCCATACAACTTTGGTAAACACAGGGCTCATAGTTACTTGGAAATGAAACCTGCAACAAAAACTGTACCTAAAAGTGGTAACCTTGCTTCAAAAATCATAAATCTGATTATACCTTTGCTGAAATTGCAGCAACTGAAACGTTGACTGGTACAATGATACACCTTAGAAGCATCATCCATGCATGTCTTATCATTTTTTGGCATTAAAAATAGTTCCTTGCTTATAGACCTGCATCCATAACTTTTTTCTGGTCCATTATCTAGTAAATGTATTTAAAAATTAGCATCCGAAACAGGTTCATTTATTTGCATCCTTAGATGCATCATTCATGCAAGTTTGTTCAGCATATGGCTCATAGTTACTTGGAAATAAAACCTGCACCAAAAATTTCAACCTGTTCACACATCCGAAAAATACAGGTCCGATTCAGCATCCGAAGTAAATCTGGTAGACTGCCTACTTAGATGTATCATCCATACAACTTTAGTAAGCATAGGACTCAAAGTTACTTGGAAATGAAACCTGCGACAAAAACTGCACCTAAAAGTGGTAACCTTGCTTCAAAACCATAAATCTGATCATACCTTTGCTGAAATTGCAGCAACTGAAACTTTGACTGGTACAATGACACCCCTTGGAAGCATCACCCTCGCATGTCTAATCAATATAGGGCATTACAAATACCGTCACTGAAAGAGAAAACTGCTCCAATAAGTAAACCATAACCTAAGACATGAACGACGAGAATATCACATAAGCCCCTTGACTTTATTGAGATGAGCTAAAATCGATTCTTTGATCAATATCATTATAAATGTTTTTAAGAAGAGTAATAAATATTGTGTCCTAATGTTATAAATCTTCGGTAACATATAATCTCACCAACCGTTTCCTTGACACTTAAATAACTTTTTATTGATATTTCTTTCGAACATTCAATACTGTGGTTTCATCAATTTTCGTTAGGATCAAATTTTGTGGATTTTGTGAAACAGACGTTTTTGAGGATACGTAATTTCGTGAACAAAAGCATTGCCTATATAAGTGAATGTCATATTTCGTAATTTAATGAACATTTGAATTTGTGGATCTACTCAGAGACGTAAAATAGAGGGACCGCTGACTCTTTTGACGCACCTCTAGACTTTTTATGTCGTTTCAAAAATTCGAGTTCCGAATGGAAAATTATCTTCCGATTTTCACAGCGCCCTCACTTGGAGGCATAGAAACTATGAACAGTATGGCGTTTCATCATAAGAATGGGTAGAAAACATCGCTAAAACTACAATTTTAAGCAAAATTATTTTTTGGCATTAATCGTAGGAGGATTAGATACTTTCGTTTGTATCATGTGTATGGCGACAAAGAAATGAGAACAAATTTAAATACAGAAAATAGATGAAATCCATCTAACCCATGTCTCGAGTTGCATTTTTTCAGTCTGTCTTTGAAAAACTATAACACTAAAAATACACTATAAATGTATTTTATAGGGTAGGATAAGACCAATTATGACGAGTTCATTTGTTTGCAATGTTGATTTTGCAGTTGCATGTATTAATTACTTGGTTTTTAAAACCTACATAGGTGTTACAGCTGTGACACGTTGGGTTTCAAGTTGGTGTATGACTGTATGTTGTTTTTTTTTTATACTTACATTAAATTATTATAATAAAAAAAGGCTGAAATAAATGTTTTTAGTGTATTATATTGCTGTATGAAAAAATAAATCTATACCATTATTTTTCTGATTTTTTTAACTACATATCTACATTATTTTGGCATTAAAAACAAAACAAAATACAGTTATAAACTACACCATCCTGAAACCAGACTAATGTTGTAACATGTAATCTAGTCCAGCAACTCATACATTGTATGATTTACTGGTTTTTAAAACAATGTTTAAGTACAAGACCAGTGCTAATTTTTTACATATTTAAAAAATGTAAAATATACACTACCCCATGATGCTTTCACATAAGTTTCACTTTTCCTGACCCAGTCACAGGTGCTTAAGGACAGGCCCACCCTCCTCCCCTAATACAGACCCCCGGGCCAGAATTTTTTCACATAAATTTAATATATATGGATGACACATTTGTGATATAATCTATCCTATCAATTCAGAAAATTTGTTTAAACCATCATTTTATAAAAATTTCTAACCACTCTCAATAGTTGATTTTTATATATAGAATGTAGGGAAGATTTTATAGAACATTTGTTTCAGGTAATTTTTCGATTTGTTAAGGTTGGTATAGATCTCATCACAAATATATTAATGGAAGATTAATTATAAGAAAAGAGTCGAAAAAGCCCAGGGGTCTATATCGAAAGGGGGAAAGGGGGATCCTGTCGTCAAGCAACTGTGGACCCAGTGGTTCCTGAGAAAATTTTAAGTTTTTTTTCCTTAATATTTCCATGTAGAACTTGGATTCTAAATCATGGCCCCATTCTACCCCTTGGGTCATAAATTGAACAATTTAGAATCTACAATATCCCAGATGCTTTCACACAAGTTTTTCTGGCTGTGGTTCTTTAGAAAAAGAATGTTTCCTTTTATATCAAATTCTATGTATAACTTGGCTTCCCTATTGTAACCCTGTCCTACCTCCAGGGGGTCATGATTAAATAATATAAAATTTGCACTTCCTTGGGATGCTTCCACATAAGTTTCAGGTTTTCTGGCCCAATGGTTCTTCGACTTGAGAAGAAGATTCTTAAAGTTTTTTTACCTATATATTTCGATTTAAAACTTTGATTCCTTAGTGTGGCCCGGCACAACCCGCGAGGGGGGGATCATGATTTGAAAAATTTAGAATCTACACTAATATCAAGATGCTTCCAGTTTTTACTTTCTGGCCCAGTGGTTCTTGAATTTTTTTTAAGACCCCACCCTATTTTTGTCTCTTCTTGAATATCCCCCTTTGTAGGGAACTTGGCCCTTCATTTTAACAATTCAAACTCTTCTTCATCCAGGGATGTTTTGTACCAAGTTTGCTTAAAATTGACCCAGAGGTACTTGAAATTGTGAAAATTTTAGTTGGATATACAACAGACAAAATGTCATTAGAAAAGATCATTTGAGCCTAAAAACTAGGTGTTCAAAAATATAAAAATATACATTGGCTAAGTTTAAGTTAGATTTATTGTCATACATTTAGGCCTTGTACATGTAGTATATTTTAGTTTATACGTGTATGCATCACATAGAAATTTGAAAAGTTCATAACACATTTCTTGACTCAGAATTTACATTCCAAAGAGTAAAAATGTTTGGAAAGAATATTCATTAATTAAATTCTTGGAAGTCTTAATTCTTTTTTTTACAAATACCATTGAGAGAATTGACTCAGAAAAAACATAAAAGTTTCCGATATTTATCTTTTTCATTTGCAGAATTGTTGAAAAACCACACAAGATGTCAATGTTTGTTTCAGTGCCGTTTTGAGCGTGGCTATATTTTATTAAGCAACACAATTTTAAGTTTTACAGCTTACTGAACAACTATTTGTTGTCTTATTCATCCTTAGATATCACTTAAAACACCCTTATGAAGCAGGTCAAGGTCTTTTGGGAAAACAACTTCAGAATCTTGTAGAATCAATCAAGAGAGGTACTGTTACTCTGAAAATATGAAAAAGGCAAAATCAACGAAAAAAAGAATTCAATAGCCTCATGATATATACCTGTAAAACCTGGGATAATAATTGTTAATTATTTAGTAAAAACTACAAAAGCAGTTAAAAAAAGATCAACAATCCCAATGAAACAAGGGCGCACCAAGGCGGAGCATTCCCTCGCAAAGAACATATAAGATATATTATCACTCTAAAATCAAGGTAATGCATGTATTAGATATTGATCCAGATGTAAATTTTGATGTAAATAACACATGTTTACAGTCATGTGAAGCAAAATGATACATTTTAAAAAAAATCATTGTGGTATAAATGAATAAAAATTGCCACTTACTTAATAGATTTATTGTGGTTAGGATAAATTCACCCATAAAAATTTAAGCATTCTTCATTTCCTCTGCTTGCAATCTGTGTCTGTTGTTGAGAAGAGTGATTTCTGACATACCTGGAGATTACATGAACAAGTGTTCATCTTTACATGATGTAAAAATTTAACATCCTTATTATACATTCTTGGATATACAAAAAAGTAAATAATACATCTCAATACTATGATCAAGTCTTTAGAATGTTAAGAAACTCTCAGGCTCCTTTTGTGGGTGGGAATTTCAGTTTTGGGGACAAATCTTAGTTGAGCAAATAAAAAAAAGGAAAAGAAAAACATGAGTTTTAAATAATATTTATTTAAGGGAAACATTAAAGCAAAGGTAGTTTCTATTGTTTGAATAGCACATACAAGTATTATATAGATGGGGGAAGAGGGGATCCACAACATATCCAGTGTACCCATTTACTGTTGAAAATGTACACTTAAAGTTGCCCCCCCCCCTCAACCAGCCCCTCCTACACAAAATACTAGTAGTATTTTTCTACAGATTGTTCTGACAATTTCCTTCCCTTGTTTTTTGCTTGACTTTCAAGTTTTTTTCCCAGATAACTTGTCCTACATTTAGTGAGTGATTTACATACCCCCCACCCCCCTCTTTTAAAACGAAACGTACCTGTATACTTGCTAATTTTCCCTCCTTGCTCACCTGTTCTTAAGGGCCTGGGTCTACAATGTTTATGAAGATAAATGGAGCAACTTTTCAACAAGATAACATTTTTATTCAGAATTAATAACGTTGTACCGACAACGACAGGATGTAAACATCATGATGCATGGTCTCATGTCATACGTGTTATCTTTTTAATATCTTTTTATAGCTGCTAAAATACATCGTAGATATCCACTTTATGTAAATTATTATTGACGTGCAGGCTATAAATAGTAAAATATACAATATATTAGCAATTTTTACCCCAAAGTCTGATATGTAAACACTGCAGCTATTACTACCGGAAGTCTATCTATGCCTCCCGGTGAGGGAGCTGCGAAAACATGAAGATAATTTGGCGCGAAAATGAGTCAGCGGTCCCTCTCTTATACGTCTCTGATCTCCTCAACATCGAAATCCACAAAAATTGGTGCTCAACGAATATTGATGAAATTATAGTATGTTAATTCAGAAACAATGTCGACATTTGCTCTGACGTCAATGACACACAAGAAACATACATCATTGTACTATGTTATTTATAAACATACATCATTGTACTATGTTATTATAAACATACATCATTGTACTATGTTATTATAAACATACATCATTGTACTATGTTATTATAAACATACATCATTGTACTATGTTATTATAAACATACATCATTGTATAATGTTATTATAAACATACATCATTGTACTATGTTATTATAAACATACATCATTGTATAATGTTATTATAAACATACATCATTGTACATGTGTTATTATAAACATACATCATTGTACTATGTTATTATAAACATACATCATTGTA
>PRKT01000678.1:67936-97170 GCA_003671525.1 Saccostrea glomerata
ACAATGGACTGGCACCATCGTCAAAATTCAGATTGATGTCGGCACCGTTGCTCAGTAACAATTGAACAGTGCTCTCATGAACGCTTACACAAGCTATATAGAGTGGACTGACTCCATTTTTGTTACATAAATTGATGTCAATGTTTTTGCTCAATAAGATTCTAACTATGCTGTCATGACCGTTTTGACAAGCTATCCACAATGGAGTGGCACCATCGTTATGATTTAGATTAATGTCGGCGCCGTTGTTCAGTAACAATTGAACAGTGCTCTCGTGACCATTTGCACAAGCTATATAAAGTGGACTGACTCCATACTCGTTACATGAATTGATCTCAATGTTTTTGCTCAATAAGAGTTTAACTATGCTGTCATGTCCGTTTTGACAAGCTATCCACAACGGACTAACACCATTGTTTTTAATTAGATTAAAGTCTGCGCCGTTCTTCTGTAACAAATGAACAGTGCTCTCGTGACCATTTGCACAAGCTAAAAAAAGTGGACTGACTCCATTCTCGTTACATGAATTGATCTCAATGTTTTTGTTCAGTAACAGTTTAGCTATACTGTCATGACCATTTTGACAAGCTATCCACAATGGACTGGTACCATCGTTATTATTCAGATTGTTGTCGGCACCGTTGCTCAGTAACAATTGAACAGTGCTCTCGTGACCATTTGCACAAGCTATATAAAGTGGACTGACTCCATACACGTTACATAAATTGATCTCAATGTTTTTGCTCAATAAGAGTTTAACTATGCTTTCATGTCCGTTTTGACAAGCTATCCACAACGGACTAACACCATTGTTTTTAATTAGATTAAAGTCTGCGCCGTTGTTCAGTAACAATTGAACAGTGCTCTCGTGACCATTTTCACAAGCTATAAAAAGTGGACTGACTCCATTCTTGTTACATGAATTGATCTCAATGTTTTTGCTCAATAAGAGTTTAACTATGCTGTCATGACCGTTTTGACAAGCTATCCACAATGGAGTGGCACCATCGTTATGATTTAGATTTATGTCGGCGCCGTTGTCCAGTAACAATTGAACTGTGCTCTCATTACCATTTCGACAAGCTATGTAAAGAGGACTTTCTCCATCATTAGTACATAAATTGATGTCCGCATGGTTGTCCAGTAAAATTTGCACAGTGCTCTCGTGACTGCTTCCACAAGCTATTAAGAGTGGACTGACTCCATCCTTCCTACATAAATTGATGTCGGCATCATAGTTTAATAAGCACATAATGGTTTTATTACGTCGTTCTCCAGTCTTTATATCCAATCCAGCCTCTTTTAAATGTTCTTCGTCATTTGCAGCAGCAAGTAATAACGGACTCCACATGTCGTCAGTTGTCAACTTGTTTACGTCAGCACCTAGTCTAACTAATTCTTCAATTATTAAAAAATTATGAAATACCGAAGCAACATGAATTGGTAATAATTCTTCCCATATTTCCACCATTGCTGTTTTTTGATATTCTTTGCTAAGAGAACTTAAAACGCTTACATCGCCATTTGCACATATAGCAGTAAATATGGGATGTTCTTTCAACTTTGTTTCAGGGACACTTTTTATGAAAAAGGAAGAAATGTCAGAATGACAAAATACTATAAGTCCTACCAAAGGGCATATTTCGTCTTGCAAATAAAGGAAATCAAGCCTTGTTAAAAAAGCATTATCAAATGATTTTTGAAAATCCAATCTGTCTTTTACACATTTAATTTTCACAAAAAGCTTTTCGAGTGAATCCACTTTTTTGTTAAAAGAGTTGATCACACTCTTTTGTCCTAAAGAAGGATTGAGCAGAACATCTACAAGGTGTTCTGTTTGCATGTCAGTGATAAACCTGTCCACAAGATCATCAATGTACTCTTCAGGAAGGTAAACAGTGAAGGGATCACGATCTCCCTCTTCTGTATCGTCTTCTATTCTCACCCGTCGTCTCAAAAAACCACTGTCTGCGTACTGTATTGTCTCTTGTGGACAATTGATACCAAACACCAGAGTCGTTATCTCCATTATAAAGTCGTGAAGGAACTGGAAAGCATTTCCGACACATTTCACATAACATCCTTTCAGTTTGTGTAGGGTACTACGAATAACTGGAGTTTTAGTATTTTCTGGTAATTCACAAATTCCTAAAATATCTTTGTATTTTTGTAAAGAATTGTCGTTGTCCCTGATTGTTTCAACAATCAAATTATTATTAAAAACAGCAACCATAATTAAGGCACAATATTTATTTTTATCTAATTCTTTCAAAAGTTCGATTTCTTGTTTGATAATTTGAAAAGGGTATCTAAATAAACTTATTTCCTTCTTCTTGTAAGTTGATTCCTTTGAAAATAACTTACAAAGCAAGGGAAAATAAGCTTCTGTTTTAATAATTTCCTGTATATTTTCCTCAGACAAATCCATATGTTGACAGTATTTATTTAGTATCTCCCTTCTTTCTTCCTGTGAAAGTCTGCATTCGTCTGTGTCAATCCCTATTATATTGGATTCCTTTTTTAGAATTCCTTCTACTCGAGTGTCATTAATGACAGATCTTCTACATGACACAAGTAGTTTAACTCTTTTCAAGCAGGTCACCAGTGTTTTTTCGTAGGTTTTCCATGAATTATATGATATTTCATCTAAAGTCTCCTTTCCAATAGGATCATTCAGTACAAAAAGCATTTGATTACCTGCCGAGATTCCAGGGGAACATATTTCTTTTATTTCTTTCACCTCATCTACAGGTTTGACATCCCATCCTTTCTCTTCTTTAAATTTCAGTGCGATGTGTTGGATGACTGCCGTTTTCCCGCATCCAGAATTACCGACAACCGTGACCAGATTTTGACTTTTAATCTTTTCTTCTACAAATTTACTTGCTGTTGTTGAGACAAACTGGCTGTCCTCCTGCCTCCAACTTTCAAGAATAGCTTCATTTAAACTTGTATCTATAAGTATTAAAAGTATTATAAGCGATTCAGTAGATTGCATTCGTGATATTTTAGAGGAATGCACCTTTTTACTTATGAAATGCTTAGAGTGATTGAAACTTTTGCCCACAAAAAATTCTCTTTAAACAAGTTTTCAGTTGGTTGGGTTTAAAGAGCAAGAGCCACTATGGGCCTTATTTGGCCCTGAGAATTTCTGAAAAATCAAAACCACTCAGTTAAGGTTGCAAATAGGTATTTATCAATTGGAGTGTAGTTGACCAATTATCTATTAATCGTGACGTAATTTTACATCTCGCCAATGCATTATAACGTCATAAAATGCGTCATTTTCCTCATATCCCGTAAATTCCTTTGAAAATTACCTAAAGTTGACGCATTTTTTGTCAATATTTCATATATAGCACAACATCTGATCCAAAATATGCAAAAACATAATGAAAAATCTGTTTCTGAATATCAAAAACATGTTTTATTGTTTGGATCGTGGGGTGTGCTCATAATTTGATTCTTTGCTGAAATACGCCTGTTTACTGCAAATTTCAAGAACATTGCAATTTCTCAAAGCCTGTTTTCTAATATGCAGATTCTCAAAACGAATTTTTATTATAGCAAATGAAAGCACCAAGTGCCTTCTTTATTTTAATATATGAAATGTGAAAGAGAATGATAGTTAATTAATTGATAAACCGGTAAGTACAGGGACATTTTATGCATAAGATGGCTCTTGCTCTTTCCTTACAAGAATGTCAGAAACGATATAAATGCAATGCAAAAAGTCGACCGCTTGTGGTTTGTACGTCTGCTCTAGAATCTATATAGATCTACATGTAGTGTTGTTCCTTTCAATTAGTTGAAATAATGATTGAAATATACCCCAAACCTTCCCCACTACCACCACCTTTACACAAAAGCCGTACAATACTATAGTCCACAAAGAATTTTTTTCTAAATTTAAGTTTTCTTGATAAGAGATGAATTTCTATAATTGTAAGATGTTGATTTCAGAGAGCTCAACAACAAACCTTCCTTAAGTATGTCTTTCACTTTCTCCAGATGTGCCACCTGTGTTGAAACTTCGGATTTTGCACGTTGAGACTCAATATCTACAAATTGCAATATTTCAAAAAACAAAGTAAACTACACAGTGTAGTACTTAGAGATAATCACATGGAGTTAAAAAAAAACAAATTACGAAATTGTGCAGTTTCTATGGAAATATATTTCTAAATTATATCAAAATCTGAAACAAATTTACGTACATCGTATTTTTTCACAATTAAAAACTATTATTTCATTTTGCATTTCAATTGTTAATTATGACTAATTAGATTTAAAAGTGCTATGCTATAATGATTGACATATCGATTGCCCACTATATTGTTGAAATTTCAGCGAACTTATATTTGAGAAGCCTGCCTCGATTTAAAAATTGACCATATTTAGCGCATGATCTGAAGTTTCGAAAAAGTAGAGAAAGATCATGCTCATAAGCAGGTGATAAGGGACTGTTCTTGAAATTATTTTATATTTCATATTACTATTCGTATATTTAAATTGTATTATCACATTACTATATAAATACGGACAGCTGGTGATGTACAATCTCAATTCATCTTTATCCATTCTAATTAAAACGATTTATTCATTCATGCGAATGATTTGGTTTGTGTTTTTATAATGATTATAGCTATAATACCTAACAAGACATATGAACATCGACTAGTGCTGTAAAAAGGTTAGAATTATCGAATCGTTTATCTGTTATATTATATAAGATTTTGAGCTTATCTATTTTAATTATATAACACGTTCAATTGATATTAAGAAGCAGATTTTTTTAAATGACGTTTTATTATCTATGCCGGATATATTTTTCAATTCAATATTGTAATCTTTCAAATATCAGTGTGCGTTATATATCACTACTATGATTGCAAGGTGATTATGCAGTGTTTAAAGTGATTAACTTTAGAAAATGCAACAAATAACCTCCTCCACACTGCTCACCATTTTCTTTATTCTGTATTAAAGCTTCCGCTTCTGATTTCGTTTCTGAAATTTGAGCTGTTATGGAATAAAAGATATTTCATAATTTCTGTTTTCTAAAGATTATTTTTTAGATTTATACATTAAGAAAAAAAAACCTTAAAACTTAAAAGAAAGCATTTTCTGATTTATTGGTCATAACATATATATGATTATATGTACTTACATTTTTCTCTACGGGAAAAAAAAGAAAAATACCTCCACTTTTCTCTTCATGGTGACGATGAATTGTACGTCTCAAAAGAAATCCGGAAGCAATCAATATAATTACAAGAACCCCTATGATCACAGGTATCGCTATCCAGTCTTTATCGCCAGAGGTATCTCCTAGACTGGTAGACGTTGACCTGGATAGCGTGATATTGATGTATGCAGAGATAGTTGTGGAATCCAAGTCACTAAAAAAAAATTTCTTTTTTATTCAAAAATAATAATTTTGTGTCATGTTTTAATTTATATATTGGAAGAATTTATACAGTCTACATTAAATTAACAACCCTTTATACAATTACCTGCTTAAAATAGGACAGGTAGGGTCAGCTAGATAACATCTGTTTTGTTTATTGATTTGGATGCAATCCGGAACTAAATAAACAAAACATTATTATCAGATTTTAAAAGCAGTCGTACGTATTTGAAAAAAAATAAAGGTTATTCCTTTACAAAAATTCAATACATGTAAATATTCATTAAAAATTTTTACAAAATTACTTATGCAATAGATTAGAAAATTGAAATTCAATTAATTATGATAAAGATCTTGTGAATGAAAGGTGCCTACATGTTTATAGAATTAACAACAAAAATAGATTCCTTTATGAAGGATATGGAGATAACGAACAGTATTCAATCTCAAAGTCCATAAAACAATAAAAATAAGAGCAGAGCAAACATGGACGCCCGAAACAGTGGTGGTATAATAAGGATATGTATCAGGTGCTAAGGAGGAATGACCTACCGTGTGCTCCTTTTCATGATCAGGAAATAACGGGCAAATCCGTAGCCAATGTTTTACAAATTGGGCCCAATAGGGTGTTTCGGAGTATATTTTTGTGGATATTTATGAAACATTATATTTTAAAGTGTCAATTTTGATGAAAAATTAAGAAATACATGGGAGCTTTCTTTCCAATATTTTACAAAGAAAATGTATCGGATTTCTTACAGTTTCTCAAAAATAGTAATTTGTACGTTTTTTGGTCTCTTCTTTTTCTACAAGTGGTAATCTTAATACTCATACTTTTCTTTCTAAGGAAGAATTTCTTCAAAATCATATATCAGTTTTGATATCTTTAATGTTTCACAGAGTCAAAATGATTTGAACTACCCCATATATATGTATATATATTGGATTACAAAACTTCATAAGCATCCTTACAAATAAAGATATATTGCGGGTTCCAGTAAATGTTGCACTAAACCTATTTCGTATTTCTTAATAAGATATTGACAGAAGTAAAAACAAAACTTCAAGATTCATGTGCAGTATTCAAGAAGTGGCGTAAATTTACTTACTTGGTTATTGGGCACTTGCAAAACTATTTTGAACACACAAGTATTCTGAAGATGACATCAAAGAGATACTTAAGTTTCTGATTGACAATATCTATGTGGTATTTGGACACCAGGTATTCAAACAATCAATTGGAAATCCCATGGGTACCAATTGCGCTCTATTATTAGAAGACCTATCTTTATATTCATATGAATAAGAATTTGTGCAAAATTGTGTGAGTGAAAAGAAGAAAATACTCCCTGTGGTCTTCAACTTGACATTAAGTTATATCAACAACGTGTTGTCAATTAACAATGGTAATTTCCATTCCTACGTCGATCGATACAATATATCCTGGTGAGATTTAGTTTAAGGATACCACAGAGTCTGACAAATCTATTTGTTCTTGGATATTTTACTTGAAAAGACTTAAATGGTATTCAAGCACCAAGCTTTATGATAATCGTGATGACTTCAACTTTTCTATCGTCAACTTCCCCCACTTATGCAGCAATTTACCTTCATTGCCTCCATACGGAGTGCATATATCTAAGTTAATTCGATACGTAAGATCAAGCTCTACGTACGAACAATTTCTAAAACGAGGTAATTTATTGACAAGCAAGTTGATGAATCATGAATTTCAGAAGTCTCCATTAAAGCCACCATTTTGTAAGTTCTATGGTATAAACAATGTCCATGTCTGCAAATACATTTTATCATTAAGTCAAATGCTGAATGACGTTTTTTCATACTTATTGTTAATCCATTATTTATACACTGAATTGACGACGAATTTTTTCGTTATTTTCTGATCATGACAAGGAGCACACGGTGGGTGTGACCGGTTGGCAGGGAATGCTTACTCCTCCATGGTACCTGATCCCACCTCTGATGTTTTGGAGGTCCGTCTCCGTATCCTTTGTTTGAATGATATCAAATTAGATATAAAATAGGATTACCTTTTTTTACGATTTCGAATGGAATTCCATTTAAAAAAAAATTCTACATAATTTATTAGATTTATAATGTACTGGAAAAACAAGTTGAAATATATTTTTACGTCATAATGAAACTAGCACCAAAAAGTTAGTCTAAAGTCATTCATCATATGTTGATCTTCAGAAAAAATGAAGTTGTAAAAATGGACATTCAGAAAATGTATATCAAGATCATATAGTTCTAAAGATATGCAAGACTAATTCTGTACCAGATATACGCCCCTGTATTATGTATTGTTTTTCTTTTCTTTTTCTTTTTTTTGGTAAATCAGTATCACGCTATTGCCATGGTACAGTAGATAATGGGTACTCTTGAAAACATTCAATAAGCACCGAAGTAAAAATAGTAAACGTTTTATATTGCATTTATATATTCCAAATGTACATTTATGTAACCAAAATATTGTGTATAGCAATCAAACGGATCAACAATCTAATTTCATTTAACTTGAAATGTGTCTTTTTCTTAATTTTAAGTGAAATAACAATAAAAATGTTTTCTACTGAGTATCAGGTTGAAAAAAAAAATTAATCTACATGTAATTCATTAAAGATTTTTACTATTTGATTTCAAACTTTAATAAAAGATATTTTTAGATTTGATTGATTGATTGATTGTATATTGTTTAACGTCCCTCTTGAGAATTTTTCACTCATATGGAGACGTCACCGTATGCCGGTGAAGGGCTTCAAATTTAGACCTATACTCGGCACTCAGGACCATTGAGCAATGAGGGTTCTTTATCGTGCCAGTGCCTACCGTGACACGGGACCTAGGTTTTTAGGGTAATTTCCGAAAGACCCGTGACTTTCACTTCTGATGCCGAGCGCTTGGCGAAGGAACAGTCGCTACCTATTTTTACGTCTTAGGTTTGACGCAGCGCCGGGAACGAAGCGAACTCTCTACCACTAGGCTACCATAAACTGTATATTTTTAGATTTGAATTTTATAAGGAAAACATATCAAATCAAAATGTCTTATTGCAAAAGAATATCAATTTTTCAGTTACGCAAATAAATCAACCTTCTCAAATTGATATAGATATAATTATTCTTTACAGCTATAACATACAATCATACACGTCACTTACTAGTACTTAATATCCGATGGAAGAGGTCATAATAACACGAATGAGCGTAAAAACCATATCGAATCCACATATATCATTGATATCAAATACTTGCTTTTGCAATCACTCGAGCCAGTCCAACTTCATAAGTTGACTTACAAATGATTGATTTTGGAAAACTAAGTTAACAGTCACTTAACACATATAATATAGTTTGTTACGTGCAGATACTTGATGAGTGCTACACCCATTCTTGACATAATCATCAAACCTGTCATTATTATATTTGATAGCTATTACATAACTATGTTTTCTTAATAAAAGCTCCAAATACAAGTGAATATACACTTACATTCAAACATCCGTTTAGACTGGTAGTACGTCTTTGGACAGCCTTCGGTGAAATGAAGACATGATTGGTTGTTTAAATATCCGGAATGCAGAACCATGCAATTTCCTGTTTAAAAAAAACATTTGATTCATGATGAATATGAATTTCATGAAAATATATAAAGTATGACTCGTTTTGCTGTAAAAAATTAAACCCCTTGAAAAATTTTAAGAGATTTTAGAAGTCAGTGAGGTAAATAGTTCCCTAGATTTTGTGTTGATGTTGATATTTTAAAAAGAAAGTTTTAAAGAACATATAAGTTATACAAGACCAAAATGCCAATTTCATTCTTAAAGAAACAGAAGCATTTAAAGCAGTTATTTCATTTACCTTTCTGGACTAAATAGCTTGTTTGGTAACACAACTCTACAAGCTGAGAAAGGTCTGACAATGGTAGACAATGATATGTGTTTTCAAATTTGTCAATTCCTGAGCAATTAAGTCTCTTGGAAGCATCCTCAACTTCAGACAGATTCCTTGGACAACTGTTAACTGGTAAAATAGCTCTTTCAGATTGTCCTGTTGGCATCTAAAAAATTAGAATAACTATCTTTACTGTAATTTTTGCAGGTACTAAATATCAAGAAATGACTCCCAAATGTCAAAATGCGAAAGGGGTTGGAATAGGTGATTGCAGCACATCAAAAAAAAAATTAATTGATTTTTATTTTACAAGGGGTGTTTCTCGGGAAATCAAGCAATTATCAATACCCCGTATATATTGATATAAGGAATGAAATTTCAATGAAATACAATACAATGACAGGGAAAAGATAAAAATCGACTTATACTAAGAGAAAAAACAGAAAGGTGATTTCAGTAAACATATAATATTCCTTAAGAACAGATGATACAAACAAAAAACTGGATGGCTGGATTGGTATATATTTTAGGCCTAAATTTATTGAAAATGATGCAAATAATATATTTTCTAGAAGAAATTGTAAACCGTATATGATGTTCTAAAGTCTGCCTCTCTGAAACCATCCATTTTTGTGAAGAAGAAACTTGTTCATTTTATTCTTTAAAGTATGAATCAAGTCGTTATTTTCAAATTTTTTAACACAAGTTTGTATCATCCGTCCTTAAGGACCGATAATTCAAACGATTTCTTTTTCTTTTAAAAAGATTAAATATCATGTCACAAGTTTAGAAATGCGGATGGTTCTTAGAATGTTTTTCCTGTTCTAAGAACTGGAATATCAAAACGACTTGGAAAATATTTATAAAATTACCATAAAAAAACAAATATGGACAAATCACATTCAGTAAAAGTTTACATGTAAAAACAAATTTCAGAATATGTTAACATTGTGCTAAAAGTTTTATTTAAACTTAAGACAAATATACCAAGCCAGGTGAATTTCATTTGGGAAAGCTAAATAGTAAAAATCAGCTATGTGATATTGCTGATTTTTTGTCTTTTTGATCTTCCTCTTAAAGGTCACCTGTCTTGGTACATTTTTCTAAAGTTTATATTACACTTTTAGCGCCAAGATAACATATTTTCACCTGTAAACCTTTACTGAATGAAATTTGTCCTTATTTGTTTTTTTCATTGAAATATTACTGAACTTTTCCAAGTCTATCTCATTTCCCAGTTCTTCGGAGAAAAACTTAGAGCCATCCACTTTTTTAAACTTATGACATAATAAAAAATCTTTATGAAAGAAAAAAATGTTTGTATCATCTGTCCTTTAGGCTTTGTATTCATATCATAGGATGTTGCTGGTATGTTTAAAATATTAAAATGGGTACATGTAATATTGAGAAATAAATAAATGTATTGATAAGCAAAACATTTGAAAAATAAAAAAAAACAGAGACGTATATTTTTAGCGCACCTGAGCTGACAAAGTATTCTTGGGTGAAAGGGATTCAGGTTTGTTCAAATGAAGGGCCACGCCATCATTCAACAGGAGATAATTGGGAATTAATGAAAATTTGGTGGCATAGTTTAAAAATCTTCTTCTCAAGAACCACTGTACCAGGAAATATGAAACTTATGGGTAATCATCCTCAGGTAGTGTAGATTTAAATTTCTTCAAATCATGACCCCTGGGGGTAGGACAGGCCCAAAATGGCCGACCAAAATTTTACATAGAATTATATAGGAAAATTCTTTAAAAATGTACTTTTCAAGAATGACAAAGCTATAATTCATCATATTAATATGGAAGCATGCTCAGAAAGTGTAGATTCAAGTTTGTTCAAATCTTGACCCTCGGGGGTAGGGCGTTGATAAAATGGCAGACCGAAGCTTTACATTGAAATATTTAAGAAAATTCTTTAAAAATCTTCTTAAGAATGACAAAGCCATAATTCATCATATTAGTTTAATAGTACTGTTTTTGTGCTAAGCAGATTGAAATTTTACGAAGCATATTGCTTAGTGTATTGCATAAAACTTCTCAGCTCTTAAGAATATGCGCAGCATTTTTGCCTGACGTCACGGCGTCAGGCTGTATAAGGATTGATAATTGCTGGATCCGAAACTAATAGATCATACCTAGAGAGCTAGATTTTGTGCAAGCTGATTTACATTGGAAATCTTTTACCTGCTTGATAAGAGAAACTTTTTTCAGGGAAACAATGATTTTACTGATGCAAAATAATGCAGTATTTACATTGTTTTCTCTGTTTATATGAAACAGATTATTCCCTGTGATTTACCGTTTCAACGTGTCCGTGTATCTTTTTTTCTGCATTTCTATACTACTGGATCAGTTCATTTATATTCTACAAAAGGGGTGAATCGCTCTTTTCGCGCCAAATGTCACGAGTGAGCGATCTTCGCGCCTTTTCATGGATTGTTCTATTGTATGAATGGGGGTGCTAACTTCCATGGAATTAAATTAATTTTGTTATAGTAACCTTCATCTTCTTATGATTAAGAAATTCTGTCTACAAATTTTATCTTGTTTTAACATGTGAATCGTATGTATCAGAATATGGGCATGCAAAACAAAAGAAATGATTTCTCTATTTTGTTCCCCTCTGTTGGTTTATTCCATATTTTAATGGACTAGTCCATTCACCACAAACGATTGACGCAGTTCAACCAGAATCCAGACGATTTGACGAAAGAAATTACCTGTGCAAAATCTTAGACTTATTTTCCACAAAGGCCTAAATGTTGGTTTTACCTATTTCGTTCTAAAAAAATTATAGTACCCACCTTTCAGAAAAAAAGATCAATGATAACAAACTACTACTGTTTACTTCATTAGAGAAAATACTTTCCTACAGCATATGTATTTAATTATATCCATTCTATAAAATGTTCACAATGAATGATTTGACAACAGATTTCAGAATAGGTGTAGCTTTAAATTTAGATCCAGGGGTTACTGGGGTAGATCAATCTACTTGCAGAAAAGTCAATCCCATCATCTCGGGTCTTTTCGTCAGAGGTCGAAAAACAAACTCGAATGCATTGACATCATCGGATGTTAAAAATTTATACATTTCCTGTTCACAGTAAAAACGGAGTTAGAAGCCACATCTATAGTATATTTAGATAAAATCATTACACTGAATAAAGTTAACTCCATATTCCACAGAAAATAGGTCTATATACATCATCCATGCTTTTATTTCAAAGTTTGTGAAAGGGGGGGGTATCATGACGTATAAATTAACAATACATTTGGTATGTGGTCTTCTTCCCTAGATAAGGCCCAAGGAGTGGAATGAGGAGTTGCGATTGGCAGAGAACCCACATACATTAACCATTCTGTTAACAACTCTTCAAAATGCAGCAAAGGCATCGTTCTTTTACAAGTTAAATAATTAAATATTTTTACAAGGTTCTCAAATAAAAAGACATTTTTCAAACTCAAAAAAGTATTGTTAAAAAGGTTTATCACTTCTCTTACAGATATTGATTGATTAAGTCAGGCAAGCTTTTTGGAAAGCTGTTACTTGGCTTAAAGTTAAGAATGGTCTATACCTGTCTTATAAGCTTTTAAGCATATTGCTCAAGATATTTCTATGAGCTACTTACACAAAAATAATTAAACTTGTTAAAGGAACTTTACGAAAATTAAATAGACAACATGAAGAGCATTTAATTCAATGAATTTAATCATAATCTGTATGTATCTACTCTATTATGTGGCTTTAATAGACTTTTCTAGAAGTTTAGCAATTTGGTATGAAAAGGGTTTAAAATAAGACATCATTTGATTATTGCCTAGCTTCGTCAGATCCTGTGATTGTCAAGTCACCCTTTTTGAGATCATCATTGTACTTCATTATGTTGTTGTGTTGGATAATAACCTACCACAGGGTTCGTTATATACATAATATAGGCTAATATTTAAATATTTCATCGGTGGGGTAATTTTTTTTAATGACCAGGTTCGTCATAAATATAATATAAATAAGGGACAGCAAAATAAAAAGGTACTGTGCTTCACCGTACCTTTTCCGGGTTTCAATTTAGAGTTTGATATGATTTAACACAACCTCTGTAATACGAATAAGAAGAAACAAATCAGAGATATCTTCTTAAAAAAATTATTCATATTTAGAACAGTCTTTCAACAAAACACTTAAGTATGGAGTAATATTCCTCTGTAAATATACGCACATGTACGAGTGTGACAAAAACTTTACCCCTTACCTCCGGAGTAATAATCCTCCAGAAGACCATTTAATGCAAAGCTTTTGAAGTCTGAAAATTCACTACAGAGTAATATTCTTCTAAAGATATTTACAAATCTAAACTAAAACAAGAATGTTGTAAGGTTCAAGTAAGACAAAATCTCATTTACAGGGTAATATTCCTATAGAAGATTTTGTACGATGATTATAAGAGAAAATCTCAACTATGTAGTAATATTCCTCTATGTGCAGCTCTACTACGACGAAACTTATCTACAGAGTAATATTCCTCCAGAACGCTAAGTATGCAAAGTTCTATTGAAGCAATATCTGTATAACGGAGTAATATTCCTCCAGAAGGCTATACCTGTGTATTCACAGCTCTATTGGGCCAAAATCTAACTACATGTACGGAGTAAAGTCTGTTAAGACAAAATAAGAACTACGGGGGAAAAGGTTTCTATGTGCAGTTCTGCTACGACAAACAATTATCTATGGAGTAATATTCCCCAAGAAAGCTTATATTACACATTTCTATTAGGACTAAGTCTAAGCCACAGAGTAATATTCCTCTATGTAATGCTAAACTACGACGAAAGTTTTTCGACATAGTAACAATCCTCCAGAACGCTAAGTATGCAAAGTTCTATTGAAGCGATATCTAAACTACAGAGTAATATAAACGTCTGCTAATATCTACGGAGTAATATTCCTCTGGGCGTACACAAGCACATCTACGGAGTAATATTCCTATGGACGTCTGCAGACACATCTACGTAGTAATATTCCTCTGGGCGTACACAAGCACATCTACGGAGTAATATTCCTATGGACGTCTGCAGACTCATCTACGGAGTAACATTCCTCTGGACGTCTGCAAACACATCTACGGAGTAATATTCCTCTGGGCATCCACCATCACATCTACGGAGTAATATTCTCTTGGACAGCTTTACTCTGCACTAACAAATCAAATTCTATCTACGGGGTAATATCCCTCTGGAGAGCTATGCGACGATCTAAAATGGTAAAAAATTATTTAACAAATAATATATGCTATATACAGCTCTTAAAAAGCTTATCTAAAGAGTTATGTTCCCCTAACCCGCTGTGTACAAATTTATAAGGCAAAAACTTTTAAGAGGAGTAATATTCCCCCGAACCGCCAATGTACATGTACAGATCATCTAAAATGCAAAACTAAAAGATAGAGTAATATTCCTCTGGACGGTCATAAAAAATGATACTAAAATGCAAAAACTTAAAGACGGAGTAATATTCCTCCGGACGACCATGAAGATCTTAAGTGCAAACCTTAAAGACGGAGTAATATTCCCCCGTCCTGTTCTGTTGTCGTTTGCCACCATTAAGCTGGTTCTTTTTGATTGATATGGGACCAGTTGACTCGCGATGCATTTCGATTCATTAATGAACATTCATGAGTTTATTCGGAACATTTCTAAGTTTGTCGTATGTTGAAAGAAAATGCTGTGTTCCGAATAGGTGTGTATCAGTTCATAAAAAAACCCATACTTTTATGCAGGGAATCAGTTTGTATTGCGGTATAATAAAAATTTTTTTTTTTTAAATTAAATAAAATGCAGATAGAATTAAACAGCAAAGAATATTTATTGCCTGACGTCACAGCGTCAGGTTGTATAAGGTTTGATAAATGCTGGATCCGAAACTAATAGATCATTATCAGAGAGCTAGATTTTGTGCAAGCTGATTTACATTTGAAATCTTTTAAATAAAATGCAGATAGAATTAAACAGCATAGAATTATATTTATTGCCCGACGTCACGGCGTCAGGCTGTATAAGGATTGATAATTGCTGGATCCGAAACTAATAGATCATTATCAGAGAGCTAGATTTTGTGCAAGCTGATTTACATTGGAAATCTTTTTTTGGAATTTGGAAATACCTGCATGTTAAAAGAAACTTTTTTCAGGAAAACAACGATTTTACTGATGCAAAATAATGCAGTATTTACTTTGTTTATATGAAACAGATTATTCCATGTGATTTACCGTATCAACGTGTCCGTGTATCTTTTTTTCTGCATTTCTATACTACTAAATCAGTTCATTTATATTCTACAAAAGGGGTAAATCGCTCTTTTTGCGCCAAATGTCAGGAGTAAGCGATCTTCGCGCCTTTTCATGGATTGTTCTACTGTATGATGGGGGTGCTAACTTTCATGGAATTAAATTAAGTTTGTTATTGTAACCTCCATCTTCTTATGATTAAGAAATTCTGTGTACAAATTTTATCTCATTTTAACATGTGAATCGTATGTATCAGAATATGGACATGCAATACAAAAGAAATGGTTTCTCTAATTTGTTTCCCCTCTGTTGGTTTATTCCATATTTTAATGGACTAGTCCATTCACCACAAACGATTGACGCAGTTCAACCAGAATCCAGACGATTTGACGAAAGAAATTACCTGTGCAAAATCTTAGACTTATTTTCCACAAAGGCCTAAATGTTGGTTTTACCTATTTCGTTCTAAAAAAATTATAGTACCCACCTTTCAGAAAAAAAGATCAATGATAACAAACTACTACTGTTTACTTCATTAGAGAAAATACTTTCCTATAGCATATGTATTTAATTATATCCATTCTATAAAATGTTCACAATGAATGATTTGACAACAGATTTCAGAATAGGTGTAGCTTTAAATTTAGATCCAGGGGTTACTGGGGTAGATCAATCTACTTGCAGAAAAGTCAATCCCATCATCTCGGGTCTTTTCGTCAGAGGTCGAAAAACAAACTCGAATGCATTGACATCATCGGATGTTAAAAATTTATACATTTCCTGTTCACAGTAAAAACGGAGTTAGAAGCCACATCTATAGTATATTTAGATAAAATCATTACACGTCAATACATTTTGTATGTGGTCTTCTTCCCTAGATAAGGCCCGAGGAGTGGGATCGAGGAGTTGCGATTGGCAGAAAGGAAATAGTCAAAAATCTATCTGTAAAAAAATGGAAACATATTACCGGAGAAAATAAGGAATGATGTGATCCTGGGACAACAAGTTTCATTGATTATATCTTGAAATAGGAGTAGGAAATGTCTATAAGCTACAGTGTATTAGATCTTTTCTTTGATACCCCCCCCCCCCATTCCTTTTTATATTGCACATGTATCGGGACGGCTTATCATTATTACTTACACTAAAAGTTAACTTGTCTGGTGCTCATAAAAATTGTTTTCAGTACAAAAATTATCAAACTTTATCCTAGCATCTGATCCTGGGATCTTGAAAGTTACATTTTTTTTACAGGTCGATCTCTTCGTAATGTACTCTATGTGTTTGTATGCTAGATAAACAGATTTTGATGTCGAGGAAAAAATAAAAATACATGTATATATCTAAACGGAAAAATTTAACTCAATTCTTGCATACTCTAGTTTTGCTCTTATGATATTCAAACTTTTTGTAGAATCAGCGTACGTACTTTATTATAAATAAAAATATAGACTCTGTCCATAAGATCTCTTGTCTTAACATTTCATGGTCAAAAAATTTACAGGATTTTTTTTGTAAAAGCTTCCCTTCCTTACCCTATCTAAAGATAAAAACATGTCTTTTTAATGCGATTCTTTTAAGAAGATCATGAAAAGTGCATTAAAATTTTAAATTGCTCTCATAATCTGCAATTGTTACACAGATAAATGGGAGGGTTCAAAAATATTACGATAATTGATTAAGACGATTGGCAAACAGTGGTTGTAAAACGCCATCCGTAAAAAGTGGTGATATACTCACACGTGTGTGATTTATAAACCATCCTGGCTTCACATTCCGTTCAAAATATTTCCAATATGCTGAATCGGGCAAATGTCCGAACTTTTCATCTATATTTTGTAGGTATTTAAAAATAATTCCTCTTCCGGTTGCAGCCAACAGTGGAATGAACACAGGATAAACGAAATTACCGATGGGGTTCATCATGTTCATTACAAAGATAAATGATCTCCCCGAAACCCCGACATGGCAGTGCTGTTGAGCATTTAGACAGACATATTCAAGAGAATAAATAAAAATATCACAGGCACATTGATCTACAAAATCTTTGATTTTTTTTACATGTATAATGTAAAAAAATTAATAAAGAATATTTATTTAAAACTATAATTTACATTAAAAAACATTTTTTTATAAAATCATAATAGATTAAGTACAACAATTATTTGAAAACACAGATGACTGATTTTTTTCTAAATTAGGATTCATTTAGTTAAATTTGTAAAAATAATATTCGTGCCAACAAAGCTTCGATATAAGTTAAGTACTTCTATACAAAAGCAGGCGCGGATCCAGAAATTTTATACAAAAATGGGGGGGGGGGGCAAACATGCAAAACCTTTTTCGGGAAGAGGGTACTCGATTACATTTGAAACATCATACCTATAGAAATTTTTATATCAACTTAAAATAGGTCCTTGTTTTCAAGGAGGAGTCCGAGGGGTCCCCGTTTTCTAGGGGAGGTCCAAGGTTATTCATATTTTCATGATTTTACTTGGTTAACCTCCTTAAGTATATACATTGAAAAACCTTGAAATTCCGAGGGATCCAAACATTAATCGTCGTCATTATATAATTAGATACATGTTTATTAATAGAAATAGTTATATTTGTAAACTCCTTCACGCTTGATAAGTCTATAGTAAGGAAATAATAATTAACAATAACAAATAACATATCTCATATTTCATGTATACTTACATAAAATGCAACTTTTCATGAAATATGAGAAGCAAAGTGGTAAAAATTATGATTATTAATTAAAATAACCCAGGTACCGTAAATACACGTTCTTATAAAAATAAAAAAAATCAGAGCAGAATACGACAGGTTGAGGATTTTTCTGTAATTTACTTTAATACTACATGTATATAATACAATTTTATATACACTGATGACAAGCATGGTCAAAATCTTAATCAAATTGTAAATTTGACACCCATGAAATGTTGATGTTTTATTTATAAGTATAGACAGCTTTATTGTTACAACGTACATTGTACATTGTATAATTTGCTAACCCTTGTCTAATGTGATGCAGGTGTCATTTTCACGAAGGAGTGTCAGGATCGGTCACACCTTGTAAAGTAGGATAATTGGTAGTCTGGCCCTAATTACAAAGTGAAGAGCTGCAGCCAGTTAAGAAATTAACATTGCCTGCAATAAAGTACAGAAATTCTGCCAGTTAAGTCAATGTTGTCAATCACTTTTGTCTATTCATGTGAAGAAAGAACACAATGACCTTGCTAGGACCTTGTGAGAGTAACTTGGAGCGGAGTAAAAGAAATGAATCACATATGCGACGGAAGGACTGGAAAATGTAATAACAAAAATGTTTTGGGGGTTAAGTCCAATTATCAATGCTTATATCATGTGTATATTTGGGATTCCCAAAGAAAAAAGGGGTAAAGAAACCCTCTGCAACCCTCCTCCCCGGTTTCGACGCCTATGAATAAATTAGAATTTTTTGCTTTGAAACTGAAAACTTTGAACCATACACACATTTTATAATAATTTGATGCTGCTTATCAATTAAATTCGCGAATTCTTTATTTCTTGTGTCATAGAATGACTCTAAAAAAATATGATGCAAAGAATGAATTTAAAAAAAAATGAATCAAGATTAAAAAATGCAGGGCACGCCTTTTGCATTTGCACGTATTCCTATAAATTTCAGCTGTGTTATTATTATAGACAAAAGTAAGGGATTCCAGAGGGAAGGGGATTGGTTTTAAAATTAAGTGACCAAACAATTATTTGAAAAATTATCATACACTAGAAGTTCATATATGAATGAAGGAAAAACACATGTTACATGTATGACTACTTACAATGTAATCTACATCATGCTATTTTAGCACTGTTGAGAAATTCTAAATTTTTGTTCTTTTTTTCCAACATGTTCCATGCATATTAAATTCCTCAGTAATAATGTGCTTGTAGATATTGTGGTACGTATTTTAATCCCATTCTCCAAATCAACTAAAACATAAAACGCACACATTGAAAATATGTTTAATTGAGCATATACGCGGTGCAACACTTGTTTCTACAAATGGGGGAAATATCTATTCCAAAATTTCCGATCTTTTAAAATTATTAAAAAATGTTAAAAGTAGAACCTCTAAGATCTGTATTTAATCATGCTAAAATGATACATGATGTATTTCAACGAATGAAGTTTTAAACGCGGTGATTTGGACCCATTTTAAAACTTCATATATACAACAGAATGTTGTTTCCTTTACGACACTTTCTAGCTATTTAAACAATTAATGTTGTCAATAAAAATGAATTACCAACCTTAAGCTTAGGTGTATGAATGAACTCAATATTGAAAAGAAACGTAATATTCTCTTATTTCCGATAATCATGTTTATCAGCTCTTAAAATATTTTTAATCAGGACAGAAATACATGGACCTGGCACTGTCTCGATTCCACTCCTGTAATCATGATATCAATATTCTTGATTAGGTCTAATTTTAAAACAATGATTGTATTGCATTGTTTATTACAAAGAACCAATCAGTTGTACAGTATAAGTATATAATATTTCACAAAATTTGCTAACCCATCTACGTAAAAAATGTACCGTTATTTTTAAATTCAAACAGGAACTATTTGTAAACAATAAGACACCTTGTTATGATACTTTAAAAATTGTTCTTTTTGAGAAATCATACAGAAACAAGATTTCTCAAACACTTATGTCCCCCTTCGCCAACTTTTGTTGAAGGTTGAAGTTACTCAAATGCAAGCTAAGTTAACGTACGTCAAATGGTCAAATTTAAGGTACCCATGCAGGGGAAGAGTTTGTCAAAAGGAAAACACATGTGAAATATTTAAAAAGCCCTAGCACAAATCTTCAATTTTACAATCAAGATTAAAGATTTTTAAAAGTAGGTCAAAGTTCAAGGTCAAGCTCAATAGGTAAAAACTGTTGGTATTCAAATGAAGCCTTGTCGCATTGAATGTATTGTGAAGTATAAAGATTCCTGTACTAATTGTTCAACAGTTACATCTAGCACGATTAAAGGTTTCTAGAAGAAGCTCAAACTCAAAGATAAAGGTAAACTAGTGCTAATTGTAACGGGGACCGTTACAGATGTTCCCCAAACGCTCCCCAACTCACTTTTGGTGCCATATTCCCTGTAAGCTTCATTAAATAGGACAAAATCTATGCATTTGAGACTTTAGCAACGCCAAGTTCATTCAAATTTTAGCATTGCGTGCGTGCGCATGTAAATTCCATGTAAATGCATGTAAATGACCATATCATCTTGTCTACACAATCTATACATTTTAATATACTAAATATTAAAGTGTTAATCGAAGTGTATTTAAAAATACGCTCATTTAAGTGTATTTTGATTTAACTCATTTCACGTGCACGCACGTGCATACATGAGCATGATGTCCATATCTTCTTGTAGACGTCCATTACACCTCTCTATGTTCTAAATCCGACTCCGTTTGGTTGAAAACCAAAGCAGTTATAGCTGTTTAAAGTTTCAGCCAATCAGATTACATCGCAAGTACACGCACGTGTATGCATGTGCATGGCGACCATATCATGTTGTAGAAGTTCATTATATCTATATCTATGTTACAAATCCCATCCTGTTTGGTTGAAAACCAAGGGAGTTATAGCTATTTAAAGTTTAAGCCAATCAGATTGCAGCGCACGTGCATGCACGTGATTTTACGACAAATGCTATATATCATGTTGTAGGAAATATTAATGCATGGCTATGTTCAAAATTTCATAGGATTTCGTCGAAAAACAAGAAAGATATAGAGACTTTAGTTTCATCCAATCAGAAGAAAGCGCACGTGCATGCGCGTGAGATCTTGCTATTTTGACCATGTCATCATGTCTATACTACTAATAAATAATCAAATTATGAGTTTCAAAGCAATTCATCAAAAAATAAAAAAGTTACGGCTGTACCTATTATATTGGTCATTTCACGTGTTGCACGCGCACGCTCTTGCAAGCACGTGCGCGCAAAATGACCTTGACTAGTCAACTCTACATAACATGTCTACTAACTCTAAAAAGGTTTTACCTACATCGGATGAACAGTTTACAAGATCATTCCCGGACAAAAAAGTACCCAGGAAGAAGAAGAAGAAAAATAATAAAAATAAGAAACAGAGTAAAAACAATATGTTCCCAAACTTCGTTTGGGGAACATAAAAATATTTAAATCCGTAAAAGGCTTGATACGAGCTGTTCAATAATTAAGGACAAGGTTAAAGTTTAGTGATGCAGATGTTGTTTGTAAATTGAATCAAAGTCCAAGGTCAGGAGTTTAAATATTTTGGTACAGAAAGAAAAGACCATGTCACACAAAAAATGAATGTCTTTATACAATAGTTAGAAACAATGCTACGCCAGAGCAAGAAATGCAAATGTATTAAATATGAAAGCCAAAGTTCCAGCCAATCAAACGTTTTGGGCATAAGTTTTCTATGGACAAAATAAGGAAACAGAAAGCTATATATACAAACAGACAGACAGGCGGACGGGGCAAAACTGGTCGATTGCTGAGACATTAATAAATTAACGATCACGTATTTTTACATGTCAAAGAATTGATTTCTATACCCCCCCCCAAAAAAAAAAAAAAAACTAATACATGTAGTAATTTTGCGAAACCAGAGTGTTTGTAAATAGTTGATATATATTGAATTAGGTGGAGCTCCATAACTTTTCGATTGATACACTAAGATGTGAAATTTTATTTCATCTTTCCCCATATTTTAAATTTTTACCTCCATTTAAAATAGATCCAGAGCTTTCTATCTGATACACTCAGTATGAATTGCTTTTGATAGTTCTTTCAAAGATATTTTTTTTACATCACGCCAAAAGAAAATTCCGATTTATTTCTTGCTTCCTTCTCTGCGTTTAGCTACATGTAAGACTTTCATGTAAGACTTTTCAAAACAAACGTGCTAACTGAGTTTATAAAAAAAATCATACTGCAGTTTTGGGGGAAAACGTACCTTAATTACATGCATCTTTGGTCAATACTTACGTTGATTTAACCACCCTGAGTACATATACACGTATATATAGTACTCACCTCGCTTTTTGGTTTTTTTTTTAATATATTGAACTACTTATTATTTTAAATTCTACTTTAATGTTGAGATGAAAATGTTTGTTTTATTGAGTACATAAGGAGTACATGTACACTTTTTTTTAAAATTTACTGAGTTTTTGTTTTATGTGTATTGGGTATATGAAATCTGAAATAATTCTCTCATCTTTGACTTGTCGACATAATCCCCCCTCCAATATATACACCCTGGGTTCATAATAAAACACAAACTCCTCTTTATGCACTCATGAAAGGCACATATTCGTACATACGTAGGGCAATAAGATTTTCAGTGTTTTAAAGGTGCGTACCTATGTATATTTCAAAATATTTTTGTAGTGAAAATCCTAGATATGCGTAAAACTTTCAAAGGCTAATATCTGTTAAACGCAGATTCAGTAAAAGTCTCATTAAATTCAATTATAGTGGTTTAAAAAGAGTTGCGGATAAGAGATGGGTACTTTTATACGTAACAGACGAATGGACGAACAGATAGACGGACATTATGTTCACTATACATGTATAACCTCCTACATTTCAAGCGGGTACGGTATTATGAATGTGAAAATTTCAAATCTTGTAATTTTTCTATTACGACATAATAAATACAGACTGAAAAAAATATCACAGCGATCCTTTTTAAATCTGAATTTGCTCAAAACGAAATTAAATTTTTAATGCACTGTCTTATGTACTCTGACGATCGGATCGGTCAGAAATTTTCGAAAACACTGGTTGTTACCAAATGCTTGCAAATACAGATGTAAATTGTTTCAAATAACACTCAACAGTTTGCAAAATGTTTTGTATTCCTATAGTTTACATTAAGACGATCACCCCTTTTCAGAAAATTTGAAAAAATAATTGTACTTATATGGCACACGAATTTTCAATAGCTTGCTTTGGTAGACATTTTCGTTTTTAAAAAAATCGTGATTTCTGTATGTACTCTCAATATCCATCATCAAACTCGAAATATGCTACAAAATTTTGGAAATGACAAAGGTACGAAAGTAAAACGAAAACAAAGAGATACATGTAATTATTACTGGAATGTTCCGATATGTTAATGATTTAAGGGAAGAACTAGAGTTCTACAAACGTTTGCGGAATTTCGATGATTCACCCGCCTTTCCTTGCTTGAATTTCGTGTTTTTTTTTTATCGAAAGCATAACGAACATGAAAAAAGCAATTACGCTTACATCTCTAAATTTCTTACACAATCTTCTTCCTTATATACATTTTTTTTAAATTTTTGTCCCCAATTTTTAAACATTTTTAAATATCCCCATTAAATCACCCGCATCTAGGGTAAATTGTGTTGGTGCTCATCAGCTGGGTCTAAACACACTTAGACCACGGCGGATATTGTGAGCTTTGTCAGCCGCAAGGGTCATCTTATTTTTCATGTCGCGTGAGTTCGAATTTATTGTAAAATCCAAACATGTTCACATGGCAATTTCATCCGCAAATTTCTAAAATCTGAATATACATTTAAAAGAGGATTTAATGGATATATTAAATGTTTTTAAGCCTTTGCAAAGATAATCTTTTTTCATACCGACATAAGATGCGATATCCATAATATGTAATATCTATATCCTGTACAAGACTTCTATTCTCCATTTCAAAAAGGTGAGTTATTTCCCCTGAAGGGAACTCCTTTACTGTGTCTAATACGCATGCGCTATAAAGAAAGTGTACAGTGTATGTTCATGGTGCATTCTCTATCCAGAGTTATCTTCCGCTACGCTCACAACGGGAGAGAAGCGGGAACGACAACTCTGGGTAGAGAATGGTTCATGGTGTAATGCCTCTGTCATACGACAAACTGTAATTGTGTTTGTGAATAAAAAGACATCTAACTATTTTGTAATTTTTTGAATTTCTCATTGAAAGAATCTTTCTTGATTTGTATTAATCTGTATACTAGTATAATAAGGCGTTGTGTGACCCCCCCCCCCCCCTTCTTACAAAAGAAAAATCGAACCAGATTACTGATAAAATGCTGATACAAGTGTACATATTCGAATAGGCCTATTTTTTGGAGGGGGGTTAAATAAAAGCTAAATTTTATTTTCGGTAGTGGATGTTCTGCAGACGGATAGTCATCGTTTACAAAATGTGCAGAACAAATATAAGATTTTTTGTTTTACGAATTAATCTAGCCCTCTGCAGCAATATTTTCTTCTCCGCATCTCTAGGAATGTTTTGGAGACTGATTACATGCATCGCCTCAAGCAACGGTCCGGAGTCCGCATATGGGAGAGGATCGTATATTTTGGCCGTGGTTTGCGACGATGGATGACATGTCCATCTACAGTTTTACCTCTGAAACTGCTGCATATACAGCAGTATAGCTCATCTTGCGCGACCGATATCAAGAAACTGCGTTTTTGCTCGATTATATGTCATAACATAGTTTACTTAGAAGAACATTTTTGGTGATAATTGAAGGCCTATTTCATATAAATTATTGGTGTTTCTAGAAATTTATATTTGTAAAATAATTTATCCAATTTTTCGTATTAAAACTTTGAATGGAATTCCAAATGAGTAATCTCAGACAAATTGAAATAGCATCGACCTGAATTCGTGTTAAATATGTCGAATAAAATTTGAGCTGTATTTAATCAAAGTTTTAGTGCAGGATCTAAGTGAAAGTATATTCCTGAGTATAATTGACTTAAAATTTTGATTTAGATCAGAAAATTGACAGCGGAAACACGAAATTGATACATGTATAATAATATCTGAGCGTATTTCTCGTCCATACAGAAAGCATTCTTTTCGTAAAGTGTATATTGAATTCACAATTAATAATTCTAATGATTTTTAATTTCCACAACTTTGGTTTATATTCATCTGTTCAACCCATTTACACGTTCGTTCTCTGAGCATGCAGTACGCACGAAACCCTCATCAAATTACCATGAAAGTCGATTTGAAACATTCTTATGGTCAGGTGTAAGTTCAAGTGTGTACCACACTCAACTGACATGCGCGGATCTATAGGGGGGGGGGGGGGGGGGGGGGGGAGATTTGAGGCAACAACATTAGTCACTACTACATCCCCCACCCCACCCACCACCCCCAAAGAAATAGAGTTTTGTTTTGACTGAGGTAACCCCCCACCCTTGGAAAAAAATATGGATCTGCACCTGACTGACATCCAGCGAAATTCATCTTACCGGTTTCACCACGACGCGTATTATTAACTTACATGTATTTTGTAAATTATCCTTTTTTAGACATAAATAGACGAATCCCGTAGATGATAAGATTGTAAGAAAAATTACAATTTTCAGACGAGGAAACACATATAAGTATGATCTCTGATCATTACTCGTCGGAATCTAAATGATTCCTTATTATAACTTCAAGAAACCCACAAACTTTGAAAGGAAATGATTGTACAATGAAGAAAATCAGTAACATGTACATGTACTTTTTAAAAAGATATGACGTTTCTTTCGTTTTCAAGTATCTATAACAGGCTATAAGTATTAGTAAGAGTAGATTTGTGAATAATATGCATAGTTGAGCTTGATAAAATTATCAAATGCATCACTGCTCAACATTATTGCTAGCGCTCTCGAGCGCTAGCAACTACGTTAGTCCAAATTCTTGGAATACGCATGCTCGGCTTCACGGTCGTGCATTCTGGGAAAACTGTAAAGGGGGCATAGAATAGTTTCGGATTAAGTAACTGTCCATAAAAATAGAGAAATCTAACGTCTGAATGCATGTTATAGGTAAATATCTAGAATATTTTATGGGTGCATTTGGAAGGAATTGGTGGCCTCGCATATCTTATTGAAATATGATACTTTAGTGTCACTACTACTGTATATGGGGTATATGGACTAGAAATACGAAACAAAGATAAAAAATCACGTATTCGGTATATCACCAGAAAAGCGGGGTGGGTTCATAGGACGAATTGTAGCTTGAAAACGAGGTGGTTGAGCAAATATCTCTTGCTGTTCAGTGATATTTACAAATGTTGTTATGCGATTTGAGTGGTAGCTTATGTCATTAGCATGGGCCTGGAAGCAGTTGCGGCTGCGGCGAAATAGTGAAAATAGGCTTGATTTATATGAAATTTTGAGATTGTCCCTGTGCCATCATTTGGGCTCATTGTGAAAGTTGTACATGTTTTATTCCTAAAAGCTTCAAATTCCTCAGGGACTGCATCATACTATGTAGAGCGAATTAAAAAAATATTCAATGCACATTTTAAAAGCAGCTAAATATTAAGTAAACCGTCAGTCAAACGTTTTGATTGCCAAAAAAAACCTATCGTCTGCCACCTGTGAAAACTACTATAGATAGCCCGTATAATAAAAATTTCGTTGTATCATTAAATTACTTTGTTTATTTATTGTGTAGCTTACACTTTAAAGATAACAACGTAATTGTAATACTTTAAATTTTCCCTTTTTTCTGACGGAAAAGCCAGACTCAGGAGTCATTATCTGATCGTTCTATAAAACAAAGACAATGTTTTTTTTACGTCTAAACAAAAGATAAACTCTATTTTCAAGACTTCACCGAAGTAAAAATATATTCTATATGCTTGCAATCATGGCAATGTAGGCCAAGCCAAAAAATCCAAAAACGAGGATTTGCACTAAAAATTACGAACAAATACATCATTTATTAAATAAAATTCTGTGAATGGCATTTAACCTAACAGTTCGATCTTGACAAGGATGACCCAAAGGGCCAAGCTACTTTACATCATTCGGAACTCTCTTGAAATTCCTTTGGGTCAACTCAAAAACTTTACCCCCCCCCCCCATCGTTTCTTTACCTAAGTGTCTGTAAAAACACTTCACAAAAAATTATAGCTTTATCACATCCCCGTCTCGATAAACATTAAAAATATTCAGCAAAATAAATCATTTAAGCACGGACCCTCCCTTCTGTGTTTAAAAATTGCTACGGCGCTAGCTCACCTATCTTTTTTAAAAGATAAACTTGTTATCTTTCTATAACAATACTTTAAATCGCGATTACTCAACTAAGCGGAACTCTTTCGCGATGGAGGTAGGAAACGTCTGCTGGATGGGGTCAAATGTGCTATTGAATACAATGCAAGATCGGTTAATGTAGAGTTTATAAATAAGGATATATAAGTAAAAATTTCCTTTTGGAATACCTTGCTTAAAAGTCGCTGAACAAGCTTAATTAATTTTTGAGACCAGCTAATCCAAAAATGTGACATTTTTAACGATACTTTTAACTCAGCGGGCTTTTATTATTAAATTTTTATTGATAATCGTCACATTTTAAAGCCATTCAATATTCTAAACTTTCCTTAGTTGACAATCTACTACACCTGTATTTGGAGTTCAATTCTTGGCAATACATTGCACCTTCGGCATTAAAATGATCGATGTGTCCCCAAAATCTAGAGCTTTCTCGACTCTCACGCAAAAAAGCTGCGGTAAGTTAAGACAACTGCGAGGTACTCACGATATTACGTATTCGTAAATTTTAACAATAAATATCGTTCATTCATTTATGCACGCTTGTATAGAGAAACAACCTGTCCCACCTCCATGCTGAAATTGATACTTTTCGCGCTTCTATCGTAGGAGAAGTGCAATCTCGAAACTTGCGTATTGTATCCTAAACCTGCCACAAACTTCTATGAAACTGCAACAGCGGGTAAGAGTAGAGAGGGGGGAAAAACCACATTGACCACATGTATGATATAATATATAATTAAATCATAGTTTTATCACCAGTGTGTATATTAAATCATAGTTTTATCACCAGTGTGTATTAATTCGTATGATTTATTGTAACATTCTTGATATTCTACAATGCATCCTTGATCGATTATCTGAGCAATCATGGTTACTTTGCGCAGAAAAATAAAGCTCATTTAAATCAAAAATCAAATTGTCTCAAGAAAAACGTATTTTTTTTTTGGTCTGAACTTAATTTGTCCTAAAACTATTTAAATCAAAATGTCGTATTTCTTCAAAGACATAACTTCCATATAACTACATGTATATCCGAAAAATATCCGAAAAAAAAGCACTGGTGCATTTTATTCCTGAAAATCTGAATATAGCATTTCCGACAATTTTTCTTTTCATTTCTGATATATATTTATTTCACTTTTCATTTGCAAAATTTTTGCAAAGTACCTCTTGAGCAACTTAATGTTAATAAAGTAGGAGGAAATAAAATTTCAAAATAATTTTCTCAAAATATTAACAGATAAAAAACAAATCAAAAATCTGTTGTAAATATAGATCTGTCATGAAGCACCAAGTCTAAATGAGCATGCATTTGTAAGAATTACATTCAATGTTCATAAAATTGTCAACGACTGTACCGAACTTATGTCCAAGAATATGATATACTATAATTTATTCTTTAAAAAAATTTCATCAGTGAATTATTCAATCCTACTTTCATTACCAATAAGCAATACCTTAAAGATGTCGAAAATGAAAACTTTAAAATGTTGGGGGGGGGGGGGA